>JAVJIF010016099.1:0-98877 GCA_038442645.1 Agave tequilana
AGCTCGGTGGATCGTGTTTGGATCGAGTCGGCTTGGAGACAAGAAGACCTCAGTTTGTTTAGTTTATATTATTTAGATTTGTAAAGATTATATAGTGTTGATATGCTCAAGTTCACATACACACACAAGTTTAAAGTTTATTTGGTTTTGCTTTCTGTTTAACGATATTGAATTTCATGTCAAAACATAGATATAAATCTTTATATGTATATTAGATTCTATCCATATACAATATGGTTCAAAGTTGTTTCAATATCATGTTTTTGTTTTTACATGTGTCTTAGAAAATTCGGATTTCCATTTCAAAGTTGATTTTTGAAAAATACTAATTTTGGTTTAAAGCCTAATTTCAATATCACAAGAATGGTTCAAATAGTTTATAATATGTGTTGAATTTTAGTCACACATTTGTATTTCAAAAATCTAATAAAAACTTATTTTTGTGAAATTTATGTATATTTATGAAATTTTTAGAAGGCAAAGAGTTAAGTTTGTAATCCCTATTATAGCTGGACCAGGCCTTCTGCCGGTCGACCGGACAGTCGACCACTGCAGAAGTCGGTCGACCGACGTGCACAAACGTGCATGGCAGCTTGGGCTGGTGGGTCGATCGACCGGGCGGTCGACCGCCCAGAGAGCTCTGCTCTTTGGAAATGGGCCCCGGTCGACCGGGGGCGATCGACCGGCAGAGAGCTGCTGCTCTCTATATTCAGTCTCGGTCGACCGGGCGGTCGACCGGTGGCTCAACGGTCATAAAAATGACTGTTGGCCGATCGACAGGGCGGTCAACCGGAAGGGCAATTCTACCCTTTGACAGAGGGCCAACGGGCAGATTTTGGTGGGTTATAAATACCCACCCTCTTAAGCTGTTTTAGCTAAGATTTTAGAAGAGAAAATTTTCCATCTTTACAACTGTTTTACAGCAAAGTTTTTAAAGAGTTTTGAGCTTAAAGATTTGATCTTTTATTGTTTTAAAAAGGGTTGAAAAATTCAAAGGAAAAGAGAAGTCTGGGATTTGTTTTGTTCTTCATTTCTATTTCATCCTAGAAGTTTTCCTAAGAGTTTTCTTTGTGCTTGTTTTCCAAACTCTTTGTTTCTCACACTTGAGCTATCATATATATCCTATCTATTAGGACTAGTTTTGTAGGAAAAATTGATTTGTGGTTGTTGATACCACCAAGAGTTGTAAACCTTCTTTATTTTGTGATATCTCTCTAGTGAGAGGTGATTGTGGAGGCTGTGTTGATATCCTCTAGTGAGAGATGATTGTGGAGGTTGAGTTTGATTTTGAGTATCCCTGTAAGTGTAGAGGTGATTGTGTTGGTGTTGGCTTTGAGCCTTATCCCTCTATTGTGAGGTTGATTGTTGTTGGCTAAGTGCTCATCCCTCTAAGTGTAGAGGTGATTATTGTTGTTTGGCTTAGTGCTCTATCCCTCTATAGTGAGGTTGATCTTGTGTGGCTTAGTGTCTTGCCTCTAAGTGTAGAGGTTCTTGTTGATTGAGAGAGGAGTTGTGTACTCCAAGTTTGTATTACCCAAATCCTCGAAGGTTCCCTGTGTGGGAAGTCCTGCGTGGACAATATAGTGAAAATCCTTCTGTGTGAAGGGGGGGACGTAGAGCAGTGACTCAAACCTCGAAATATATATGGTGTTTGTGTTTGATCCACTATCTCTAAACTCTCTCTCTCTTATAATGCGTCTTACATTATTTCATATTGTTCATATCATACTTGTATGCTTGTATTGCTTGTGTGTGACCAAGAGAGCTTCAAATAGCACATCAACTCTTATTTAGAGGAATTTAGAGAAGATAGTCCAGAGCCCTTCACCGGGAATTCAGCTACACTCTTTGGTTACACTAAGTGTGTTGCAATTTATTTTTAATTCCGCATCACTTGTCATTAGATTAGCCTTACACCTGTTCACCCGTCTAGGTGTACTTTCAGAGCTGAGTGCTCCAATACATACTGCTAATTCTAGAGGTAAAAAGATGGCATAAAAACGAATCTTGTAATTGTCTCTCTGAATAATACAGGTTACGTTGATATGATTTATTGGATTATTCAAATTAATTCAGAGAAAAACGCACAAAGCATACAAAATTATGCCAATAATCAGTTATCAGCAGCACCACAATATTAATGCAATCTGACCAAGTAAATAAATAAATCAAGCGTCATATTTAGTAGAATACAACATGGTAAAACAACTGGATCTAATTCTAGGATACTAGAAACACTAACAAATTGAGACGATAACTCTGACATAATTTAACAAAAAATAGTTCAAGAAAACAAGAATTATATCAAAGCTCAAAACCCTAAAAGATCACGCAGTCTGAAGCGGTAACAAAATAATAATTAGTTATTATAATCATTAATAAGATCAGAAACACTCATACTTGTAAAATAAGTGGATCTGACGTGAAGAAGACTATGAGAAGATCTACAGTATAAAGGAGAAATCTAAGAGCAAGATCGAACCTCGAGGAAGAAAGATCGATTGAATTTTTTGGGTGCTCTCAAAGAGAGAAAAACCCTAGCAGCAGGAGGAGAAGCAGCAGCGGCTTCCTTGAAAAGTATCTCGAAGAGAATCGAACGATCTCGCAGCAATTTATAGTTCACATGATAGGATAATTTTGACCTAATACTTTGGCCGGCAACGCCCCCTGCTGGCTGGGCCCAGCCCACCTAGGGCCGCCTGAAAATTTATTTGTTATTTCTATTTTTTTAATAAAATGTTTGGCTATGAAACACAAAAAATAAGGGCATTTAGTCTGAGGGTATGATTCTCATCCTCACTTGCGGTGCACGTGGTCCTGAGTTCAGTTCTCAGAACGCACTAGATTTTACATATTTGTGCTTTTTATTTTGATGTTTCCATCATCTACTTTTCTTCTATAATTTTGTGAAAGTTCCATCACTTCTCCTTTTTTTTAAGTTTCCAACATTTCTCTTTTATTTTCCTTCTATAATATCTTGAACTTTTCAGTCACTTTATTTTTTTGTATAAATTTTTGAAGTTTGAATCACTTAAAGCATTTTTTTCATTGATAAAAAGGTTTTCATTTCGTTTGATATTATATAGAATCTTACCTATCAAATATTCTAAATCTTAAATTTTACCTCTTACTTGCAATAACAGTGAATATTTCAATTTGATTCTATTTACTTGCCTAATTTTTTTAAAATAATTGTATTATCTTTATTTAAATCATTAAATCACTGCATCCCAACTTAACTCGTTTCCTATTACTATACTTTTTTATCCTCTTTTACACTTCTTCTCACAAATCAGACACATTTCTATATCGTTCATTTATCATCAAAAACCCATTTAAAACCATTTTCTGATTGCTCTTGAGAAATTTAAGAAAAATTCAAAGAAGCCTTTAGAACAAGATTTTTTTTTTTTTTTTTTTTTTTTGGGGGGGTGTGGGGGGCGTTGGAGGAATTTGAGGGGGAGAGGGGGAGGAGAAGAATAATGAAGAAGAAGAGGAATGGATATAAAATTTGAATTAATAGAATTTGACTGACAATGAAGAAAAAGATGGGTGAAGCACATAAAGATAAAACATTTTATTTCACTCAAAAACTAACTAAAGGGATAAATTTAAGATCATGAAGATTTAGAGGGTAAATTTTAATATCAAAAAACATTTGATGAGTATAATTTTAACACGCAAGATTTAGTAATATATATCAAAATAATCCTTTAAAATAACGTGAAGTGGATCTTTCACCACATTTTCTGGCGATGAATCATGATAATTTTCCAAATGATTATTCATTGATACCACTTGTATTCATGTAAGATTACTTTCTTCGCAATGACAAGTTTTCGGCATAAGGAATCTAATAGCAGTCGGCATTCCAAATGTGCCCGTGGAATTCATTTTTCGCCATTATCTTGAGCACAAAGTATGGATCATTTTTCGCCATTATCTTGAGCACAAAGTATGGAGAGAGAGAGAGAGAGGGAGAGAGAGAGAGAGAGAGAGAGAGAGAGAGAGAGAGAGTGTGTGTAAAATCTTGTTAGTAGAGTTTTTTTAACTCATTGGAGAAGATAATATGGAGATCAGAATTCAATGATGCATAGTGGAAGCCCAAGTCAGACTGAAGACAAAGGGTCGGTCGATCGGCCATGCATGGAACATGCACAGGGGAGGAAACAGGTGGGCCAGTCGACCGGGCGGTCGACCGACTTGACTGCAGGGATTTAACAAAGAGTTGGATCTCTGCGTGTTTGCCTAGCGGTCGACCGGGCATTGATAGCAGCATGGAGCCGGTCAACCGGGACGCGTGTTCTGGGCGTATTTCTGACAGTTTCCTAATATGATTCTCGGCTATTTTTGTGATATAGAAATTTAGCCTTTAACAAAAATTATATTTTCAAAATCAAGCTTCAAATTGAAAAAATAATTTTTCAAAACTTGTTCAAATACAAAAACAAGATACTTAAAACTTATTTGAAGCTTAGTGTGTATGGATATGATCCAATACACATATAAGATAAAATATCTATGTTTTTAACAATAAACTCTAAACAAATTTTTGATAAATACAAAACTTAAACACATGATATAAAAACATCAAATAAGTTTTTCTAGACATTATGAAGCAACAATGTGTATGGATGAAATTCAAAATACATATAAAACATGTAAACTTATTTTTAATGAAATCTACTCATGAAACTCAAAAGATATGTTCTTAAAGCTTAAAACCAAAATGGTTAAAACTAAAATCAAAAATCTTTTCTAAAACTATTTCTTATGAAAACACTATATAAATATTTTTTTTTTTGTGTGTGTGTGTGTGTGAGCTTGAGCAATCTACAACTAATTATCCTTTATATTTTATCTAAAACATAAAATCTTAACACTTACAAACATGACTCAAGTCTTGAACATCTTCTTCTCCATATTGACTTGGTCCAAACTTTGACCCAAAGAGCTACACTCCTCTTGAGTACTTGATGCGATCTTGAAGCGCGGGCTCTTGAATCAACACGTGCTAGCTTCAAAACTTGACTTCGAATCTTTTATTGAAGCTAAACACGGACTAAGATCTTGATTGAATATCTGAAACTAAATGAGCGCAAGATCATTAGTATTATAACTACATGAGTTAATCATCATCAAAACTAGGGTGATGGGCCTTTGGGCCAACACAAAGTAGAAAAGATTAGAAACCAGTTTAGATCAAATTAGATCAGAGTAAATATAGAGACAACCAAGCAGATCATAATCATGAATCAAGAAGCTTCCAAAAAATCGCCATCAGAGTTTATGAAGACTTAGAGATAGCCTAGAAAGGCTCAACAGAGTCTATGAAGACTCAGAGATAGCCTATAAAGGCTTAATAGAGTCTATGAAGACTCAGAGATAATCAGAAAGGATTATCAGAGTTTATGAGGACTTAGAGATAGTTAGAAAGACTTAACAGAGTCTATGAAGACTCATATATAGCCTAGAAAAGCATAAAGATAGTCTGAATCACAGAACAAAGAAGAACACACCGCGGATCCGATCTGAACGGATCAGATCTATATCAAAAAATAAGACCAGACCAGTTTTTAACCTTCAGAATAGTGCAACACGCCTTGGCGATGCTTTGGCGGGCTTAGGAGAGGCCGACAGGCCTTGGGGATGTTTCAGCAAGCCTTGGAAGGGGTCAGCAGGCATCTAGGCAATAGGCCCTGGGGTCCTTCGACAGGGCTTGTGAGGTGGCAGAAGGCCGTGGGGGAGGGGGCGGCAGGCCGTGGGAGGGTGGTGGCAGGGCTTGGGAAGGGGAAAGGAAGTGCAGTGGAGATTTTGGAGTGCAGAGGGAGAGAAAGAGAAGAGAGAATGATGGCTAGGATTGTTTATACTCTGATACCATGTTGCAATAAAAAAAACCTAGAAGGCTTTTCTTATTAGAGAAATCTCATCTCAATATATAGAGATCACAAACGAGTATTGGGTTATGGGTAATGTAAACCCAATAACCCAATTACCTTATTATCCATCTAAACTAACAGTAACTGTAGTAATAAATATAGGGATCGTACATTGTATACATCCCCATATTTTTGCATGGATAAATTTTCCATTAAATATAAGGACGCAATATTTACACGTTCCGAAGTCCCAATTGAAAGGAAACATCCGACCCAAATCTAATGCAAATGTTGTCCCAAGGTGGACGTGTACTTCCTATTCAGTATACGTCTGTCTTGTCTGGTCATTAAAATCGAGCATTTAAGCTCTCGTCTCCTTTCCTCCTTGTAAATAGAGGGACCTTCGTCATTCTCAATCGTAAGCAGCTTAATAATCTCTTCTTTGAGTACCTGTTTGCCTTAATAATCCTCTCAAAAGCTCTGCTTTTTGTGTTTCGGTCTTGGTCTCTGATGGTGTTATAAAGAGCTCAGACTCCGAGTCCTTTAGAAGGCCTATTCTAACGATCGCCGAGGGAAATAGAAGGAAGTCTAGGAGTGACCCAGAGGAGTAACACCTCCAACATCTTCAACGCTACTTAGCGGCTATAAAATCCAACTCTCTTCCCCTCTTTTCTACATTTACTTGCATACTTTGCATTTCATCTGCTTCGTAGTCACACATGCGCACGCACACACATATATACCCTGCCAAGTAAAGGATTCGCTAAAAAGGGAATACCAAGATAGTTATAAGCTTACTATTTTGGTCTTTTTTTGTCTGGAGCTGGCAGGTAATTATTCAAATATAATCCTCACTTATTACTAACGCACCAGAATTGATACTACACTAGGCCTTATCTCAATTCGCTTTACTTCTTGTCCTAGGAATCCTGCGGCGGAGCAGACTCTATTTGTTCGGGAAAGAAGGACCTCCAATCTATCCAGAATGCACGTGATCAATTTAGGGAAATCTATGAGCCTAAGAGAAGACGATCGTGAAAACAACCATCTACACAAGGATCCAACTAGATTCACATCAAAACTTGTACATTAGGCATGTGCTACATGAGCATGGCCTAGCGCAGGCTTGAAGACTACATTAGAACGACGATCAATAAAACAAAAAGGTGGCTCTGATACCATGTTAAATCAGTTGAAAGAAACTATATTATATATATTGTTGATGAGGGCAATGCCCGAATACATAGGCATTACAATTACATGATATTAAGACCTCGACCCCAAACACAATTAATATTGTATATTTCTAATTCTAATACTACTCTTTAACATCAATAATCAAGTTACCCACAATCCTGGATAACAAAGCCAACCCTGCTGCTTCCAACTCTGGAAGATGGTACCCCATCGAATTTGACTTTAATCTAACTACGAGAGGGGAGCTGCCAGATAATAAGGACATCATGTTGTGAGGACCATTCAACACAACCCCAGTGCTCTCATGGTTTGGATATCTTTGTTAGGAGCTCCCCATAGCTTATTAGCTTTGATTAATAGCCTTCATAATCACAATTCTACTATTGCACTGCAGTCCATTAAACGTACACTCTTTGCACGCCTTTCAAATTTCCCACGACAAATAGTCTACAAGTATATTATTCTCAGTCCTCACTATAATATCACAGTTTTGATATAATGGAAGGGACTTTAATATGTATCAGAGCAATCCAGGTCTACTCCCACCATGCGTGCATTTAAAGGTGAATTTTAAAAAATAAAAATAACCGCTGCGTAAATGCTCAATTCACATATAAAAAACGTTTGACCTGCGTGAGATGTGTTAGAATAAAAGTATATTATTTTCAACCCTCATTACAACTTTAGAGTTTTCGTGTAAACTTTCAATAGTATCATTTGTTGGCCCAGAGGCCCTTCACTCTAGTTTTGATGATGATTAACTCATGTAGTTATAGTTTACTAATAATCTTGTGATATTTAGTTTCAGATACTTTATCAAGATATTAGTAGGTGATTAGCTTCAATAAAGGTGTTTTGGAGCTTTCACATGGTGATTCAAGAGCTCGAGCGTCAAGTTCATATCTAGCACTCGGTTGGAGTCAAGCTCGGTGGATCACGTTTGGATCGAGTCGACTTGGAGACGGTGTTCTACAAGAAGATCTCGGTTTGTTTAGTTTAAGATTATTTAGATCTTGTGTTAAAGGTTAGATAGTGTGATATGCTCAAGTTCACAAAATACATACACAAGTTCATGTTTTGGTTTTTCGGTTTAACGATCTTGGTTTTCATAAATAGATAGAATCAAAACAAGTTTATATGGTTTAATGTATATTAGATTTGATCTATATACATCTATGCTTCATCTATTTAGAAAAACTTATTTTGATAATCTACTTCATGAGTTTGGAGTTTTATATTTTAACAAAACTTATTTTTGGATTTAATGTCAAAACATAGATATGATTCTTTACATATATATTGGATTCTATCCATATACTATATGCTTCAAAGTTGTTTAAATATCATGTTTTTGTATTTATATAAGTTTTGGAAAAATTGGATTTCCATTTCAAAAATCTAAGTTTTGAAAAATACAGTTTTTGGTTTAAGGCAAATTTTTCATCTCACAAAAATGGTTCAAATTGTTTGAAATATATGTTGAATCTTTGTCACACATATTTGTATTTCAAAGATATAACAAGAACTAATTTTTGTAGAATTTATGTGTTTTTATAGGATTTTATCAATGATAAAAACCCAAGTTTTTAAGTCCTATAATAGGCTGGACTGGCTGACTGCCGGTCGACTGGACCGATCGACCGTAGCTGTAGTCGGTCGACCGGACCGGTCGACCGACGTGCACAGGACGTGCACGCAGCCAGGCTGGTGGGCCGGTCGACCGGGGCTTTTTCCAGAGAAAAGGCCCCGGTCGACCGACCCGGTTGACCGGCAGAGAGCTCTGCTCTCTGCATCCGGCTTCGGTCGACCGGGCGGTCGACCGGCCAGAGAGCCGTTGCTCTCTGGATCCAGTCCCGGTCGACCGGGCGGTCGACCGGTAGGCTCAACGGTCAAAAATTTGACCGTTGGCCGGTCGACCGGAAGGGCAAATTTGCCCTTGTCAGCTGCCAACGGGCATATTTCATATGGGGCTATAAATACCCCATTTGAGTTGGTGTTTCAACAAGATTTTCAAGAGCAAATTTTCTCTCATTTACAAGTATTTTACAACAAGTTTTCAAAGGAGTTTTTGGTTTAAAAGATCAATCTTTATTTGTTTTAAAGTGTTGAAAAATTCAAAGAAAAAGAGAGTATTGGGAATTGGTTTTTGATCTTTATTCAACATCTATCTTGTGATTTTCCCAAGTGTTTTTCTTTGTTATTTTCATTTCCAAACACTTTATTTCTCACACTTGAGCTATCTATCTATCCTATCTATTAGGATCATTGTTTTGTGAGAAAATTGGTTTGTGGCTGAAAGAGACCACCAAGTTGTAAACCCCTCCTTGATTTGTGATATCCCTCTAGTGAGAGGTGATTGTTTTGGTATCCCTCTAGTGAGAGGTGATAGTGGAGGTGGTGTTGGAATCCTCAAGTGTGAGGTGATCTTTGTTTGGCTAAGTGCCTATCCCTCTAAGTGTAGAGGTGATTTGTTTTGTGCCTTGCCTCTAGTGAGAGGTTGTATTTATTGGAGAGAGGAGTTGTGTACTCCCAAGTTGTATTTGCCCAAATCCTCAGTGGAGGTTCCTTGTGTGGGAAGTCCTGTGTGGACGAGTTAGTGGAAATCCTTCTGTGTGAAGGCGGGGACGTAGAGCTGTGTGCTCGAGCCTCGAAACATATCTCGGTGTTTGCGTTTGATCCACTTTCTTACTCTCTCTCTCTCTTACATTATACCTTGCATTGATTCATATTGTCATATCATATTTATATGCTTGGGATTTGTTTGTATGTGCCCATACTTGTGATCAACCAAGAGAGCTTCATATAGCACATCAACTCATATTTAGAGGAATTTAGAGGAGATAGTCCAGAGCCCTTCACCGGGAATTCAGCTACACTCTTTAGTTACACTAAGTGTGTTGCATTAAGCTTTTAATTCTGCATCATTTGTCATTAGATTAGCCGTACACCTATTCACTCCCCTCTAGGTGTACTTTCAATTGGTATCAGAGCCTACGCTCTTAATATTGGTTTAACCACCTACGAGTGTGATCTTGGTTGCTAATCTAGTATTGCATTTGCACACTTATTTGTTACACACTCATGAATTGCTTGACCCCTCCCATGTATTATGTTTTCAACATTGATATGTGAAAATTAGGATGAGTATGTATCTAAAAACCCTAGGCTTGCATGTTTTCCTTACCGCTACAAGAAATCCTCTCTTGATAATAGCAAGCATATAGAGGCCAATGCACAAGCCATTGAGACACTTAGAAGCACTTTAAATAAAGAAATTTGTGTATGCTTTCTCATTGTGATTCCACTTTTGCAGTGTGGAACACTTTGACCTCCTCCGAGCTTCAAACGTGAAAACATTATGGAGAAGGAATCTAGTGAGGATAATCCAAACAACGATGCTACATGGTCCAAGGGAATGACTCCCTTGAGGTACCAACTAGATTGTGCTAGCTCTTTTTTGATGATCTTGATAGTATGGATGCCGATGCATTAAATGAAGAGTTATCTATTGTTTGTGAGAACCTCTTAGAAAAATATAAAATTTTGAAAAAGAAAACTTTTAAGTTAACTAAAGAAAATAAGGACTTGTCTTCAAATTTTGATATTGTTTTGTAAGATAGAGATGAGATTTCTAATGAAAGGGACTCATTGAAATCTAAACTTGATCTTGCCCTAAATGAAAACAAGATTTTGAAAAGTAAAAATGATTGTGAAAATGTTTTAAAGAAAAATGAGGCTTTATCTTCAAAAGTTGATTTTGTTGTAAAAGAAAATGAATCTTTAAAAATGAAAATTGTTTCTATTTCAAAGGAATTGGATTTGGTTTCTAAGAAGAACATTTCTTTGAAAAATGATTTGTCTTCACATGTTTGCTATGCTAGTGTAGCTTCATCATCTAGCTCACCTATTGCATGCTCCACTTTATCTTCTTGTATTAAAAATGACATAAATGTTTTGAAGAAAAGTGTTGAATGTTTGGGCTCCACTTTGAGCCAATGTGGCATGAACCACACACGTTTGGAATCCATGTTTCGCAAGAAACAAATTCCATCTATGCATGCACACAAACCACGGCATACACATGCTTCCCACGTTCATGCACACAATACTATGTATGCTCATGTGTACACTTGTACACATTGTGGACGTAAGGGCCACCTTGCTAAATTTTGTTATGATAGATTACATGATGTAAATTTAGCAAATAAATTTATTTGGGTTAGGAAAGGTGCTAACCTCCATGGACCCAAAAGAGTATGGGTACTAAAGACCACTCCTATTTTATTTGATGTAGGTGTGGGCTCTCACTTGACGTGAGAGTGATGGTGCCTTGAGGTGGATGCGTTCCGAGCTAAACGGTGACTATTTGGATGCATCACTTTCAAGGGGAGTTTTGGTGGGAGGACCACCTTGATTTGGAGACCTAGAGTTGTGCCCTCATGATTTTAGTAACGATCTCTTACTCCTCATTTATGTTTACATGCTTTTCATGTCATTAATTTTTAGCATGTTTTGTTTCATGATTATTATGATAAATGTCATGATATTTAGATTAGTGACATACATGTATAGTATTTGAGATACACCATGTTTATATGGATCTATACTTTTGTGTTCTCACATTTGTTTAGCTATCATGTATATCATGAATCAAGACATGTGCATTTACTTAGTAATCATGTTGATTTATGTTTTGTTTTGAGCTTCATGTTTTGATTACATGTTTAAGATGTAGCTTTCATTAAAATTTGTGCATATACTTGTACAACTAGTGAGCCACAAATAGATTATTATATGTTTGTACTTGAATGCTCATTTGTACCCATTAGATGTACTAGTATAGCCTAGTTTTGATGATTCATGCATTTTGACTTGTATTCTCTATTTTTGTGCATATTTTTTATGTTTATGTTTAAACTTCATGTATTTGTCTATTTTGTCTAAACTAATAGTTATACATATACATCCTTGAGCTTAATTGCCTATTTTCATGACTATGTCTTTCACACAAAAACTTATACCACTCACATTATTTGATGTTTTCTCATATTTTGTTTTCATGAGTATTATATGTGCTATATAGACTTTGAGTGTCTTTGTTTAAGTGATTTTCATGTTTCATGAAAATATTTTTTATTTTATTCCTTACTTGAAGGATTTCGTACTAGTTTATAAGTTTTTCATAAAACTAGCTCGTATTCTTCGTTTTGGTAGAGTTTTCAATTGTGCTAAAACTATTTTCAAACTTATTTTTGAAAACCCCTACCCATCCATAAAGGGCGGTTGGTTGGGTGATCATGCCTTGTATGCTCATTATTGAAAATCTATTTAAACATGTGCATGAAATGGGTGGTAGGAAGTATGAGGTATACACTTGTTCCTTATTGTGTTTTCAATTGGTATCACAATTGACATTTATCTTGTATACTCATATTTGTTTCTATATATGTATGCTTCAAATTCAAATAGTATCAATTTCGATTGGTATTTAACTTTTCATACATATATATGTATTTTGATTGTGCTTTTTATACCTTTATATCTTAAAGCACAAACCATGTTATGCTAAGCTTGATTTTATCCTTAATGACAATTATTTTAAATTGGTATCTTATACAAGCTTGTGCATCGTTTTCATTGGTATTTCATAAAGGGGGAGAAAATTCATGTTTTACCTTTCAATCGGTTTTGTTTACCATTGGTATTTTTTTTACTCCCACACTTTACGTTGAAAAATGATTGAAAAATGATATTGATTTTTTATTTGGTATCATATGCTCCTAATGAAAATTATTTTCAATTGATACATGTTTCATTTTCAATATTGGTATCAAAAATACTAAATTGACATTATTCTCTATTTGGTATCTTTATTGCAAAATGAGTTAAGTGTTTAACCAAAAAGATTGGTTTATATTTTTCAAATTGGTATCAAAAGTGTAAAATATTTTCAATTGGTACTAATTTTTTTTGGTATCAAGATTGCCTATATATATTTATATCTTTCAATTGATATCAAAATCTTTGTTGGTAATCTTTAAAATGTTTTGTTTACTTTCAATTGGTTATCTTCAAAATGTTTATATTTATGTTTTGTTTATTTTCTATTGGTATCATAATTGGTATCATGATGTTTCTATGTATACCTTCATGCTAAATTGATATACTTTTCAATTGGGTATCATAATGTTTTGTTTTATGTTTGTACCCCTTTGTTGATTTTTGTTTCTGACAAAAAGGGAGAGAACATTTTTTTTATTTACTTTAACCCCTTGTGATGATTGACAAAAAGGGGGAGAAGTATTTTAGTATATATGCATGCTTATTTATGCATGGTTATTTAAGTTTATATCAAAGTTTATATCAAAAGCATTTATTTTGTGTTTTGTTGATATTGGTATCAAGAGCATATTGTTTTGTTGTTTTTATTGGTATCAAGAGCATATTTTGATATTGGAATTTTTATTGGTATCAAGAGCAACATTTTTTAAGAACATGTTTATTTTAAAATTTGGTATCAAGAGCATGTTTATTTCATTGGTATAAAAGATCATGTCCTTTATTACCATGTTTGTTTAAATTTGTTTATAGCATTCATTGAATATCTTATTGATTATTGCTATGCATGAGTTAAGGGGGAGCTTCTATGAAGCTTATCTTTAATCCATGCATATATAACTCCATGAGTTTTGTCATCATCAAAAAGGGGGAGATTGTTGGCCCAGAGGCCCTTCACTCTAGTTTTGATGATGATTAACGCATGTAGTTATAGTTTACTAATAATCTTGTGATATTTAGTTTCAGATACTTTATCAAGATATTAGTAGGTGATTAGCTTCAACAAAGGTGTTTTGGAGCTTTTATATTGTGATTCAAGAGCTCGAGCGTCAAGTTCATATCTAGCACTCGGTTAGAGTCAAGCTCGATGGATCACGTTTGGATCGAGTCTACTTGGAGACGGCGTTCTACAAGAAGATCTCGGTTTGTTTAGATCTTGTGTTAAAGGTTAGATAGTGTGATATGCTCAAGTTCACAAAATACACACACAAGTTTCATGTTTTGGTTTTTCGGTTTAACCGATCTTGGTTTTCATGAATAGATAGAATCAAAACAAGTTTACATGGTTAATGTATATTAGATTTGATCTATATACATCTATGTTTCATCTATTTAGAAAAACTTAATTTGATATTCTACTTCATGAGTTTGGAGTTTTGTATTTTAACAAAACTTATTTTTGGATTTAATGTCAAAAACATAGATATGATTCTTTACATGTATATTGGATTCTATCCATATACTATATGCTTCAAAGTTGTTTAAATATCATGTTTTTGTATTTATATAAGTTTTGAAAAAATCGGATTTCCATTTCAAAAAACCAAGTTTTGGAAAATACAGTTTTTAGTTTAAGGCAAAATTTTCATCTCACAAAAATAGTTCAAATTATTTGAAATATGTGTTGAATCTTTGTCACACATATTTGTATTTCAAAGATATAACAAGAACTGATTTTTGTGGAATTTATGTGTTTTTATAGGATTTTATCAATGATAAAAACCTAAGTTTTTAAGTCCTATAATAGGCTGGACTGGCTGACTGCCGGTCGACCGGACCGGTCGACCGTAGCAGTAGTCGGTCGACCGGGCCGGTCGACCGACGTGCACAGGACGTGCACGCAACCAGGCTGGTGGGCCGGTCGACCGCCAGAGAGCAGAGCCTCTGCTCTCTGGAAAAGGTCTCGGTCGACCGACCGCTTGACCGGCAGAGAGCTCTGCTCTCTGTATCCGGCTTCGATCGATCGGGCGGTCGACCGGCCAGAGAGCCGTTGCTCTCTGGATCCAGTCCCGGTCGACCGGGGGGTCGACCGGTAGGCTCAACGGTCAAAAATTTAACCGTTGGCCGGTCGACCGGCCGGTCGACCGGAAGGGCAAATTTGCCCTTGTCAGCTGCTAACGGGCAGATTTCATATGGGGTTATAAATACCCCATTTGAGTTGGTGTTTCTATAAGATTTTTAAGAGCAAAATTTCTCTCATTACAAGTGTTTTACAGCAAGTTTTCAAAGGAGTTTTGGGTTTAAAAGATCAATCTTTATTTGTTTTAAAGTGTTGGAAAATTTAAAGAAAAAGAGAGTATTTGGGAATTGGTTTTGATATTTATTTCAACATCTATCTTGTGATTTTCCAAGTGTTTTTTTTTTGTTGTTTTCATTTCTAAACACTTTTATTTCTCACACTTGAGCTATCTATCTATCATATCTATTAGGATCATTGTTTTGTGAGAAATGGTTTGTGGTTGAAATAGACCACCAAGTTGTAAACCCCTCCTTGATTTGTGATATCCCTCTAGTGAGAGGTGATTGTTTTGGTATCCCTCTAGTGAGAGGTGATAGTGGAGGTGGTGTTAGAATCCCTCAAGTGTGAGGTGATCTTTGTTTGGCTAAGTGCTTATCCCTCTAAGTGTAGAGGTGATTTATTTTGTGCCTTACCTCTAGTGAGAGGTTGTATTTGTTGGAGAGAGGAGTTGTGTACTCCCAAGTTGTATTTGCCCAAATCCTCAGTGGAGGTTCCCTGTGTGGGAAGTCGTGTGTGGACGAGTTAAGTGAAATCCTTCTGTGTGAAGGCGGGGACGTAGAGCTGTGTGCTCAAACTCGAAACATATCTCGGTGTTTACTTTTGATCCACTTTCTCTTACTCTCTCTCTCTCTTACATTGTACCTTGCATTGATTCATATTGTCATATCATATTTATATGCTTGGAATTTGTTTGTGTGTGCCCATACTTGTGATCAACCAAGAGAGCTTCATATAGCACCTCAACTCTTATTTAGAGGAATTTAGAGGAGATAGTTCAGAGCCCTTCTCTGAAAATTCGGCTACACTCTTTGGTTACACTAGTGTGTTGCATTAAGTTTTTAATTCCGCATCATTTGTCATCAGATTAGCCGTCATCCCCCTCTAGGTGTACTTTCATCATTTTCGTTCATTCCGCTAACACGGATCACTTGTAATACACTAGCTAAGATCTCAATGGTTGCTCTTGCAAAAAACCATTTTATTTTACTTTTTTTTATTTAAAGAAATCTTGTAAGTTTACATCATAAATCTAAGAAAGGAAAAAAAAAATGTTTTAGAATGATCTTGTCACCTGAGTTATGCTCAATTGGGGACAAGAAGCCACTTTAGAGTGTACACCCTATTACTATTTAGTTGCAAGAAAATACACTTGCAAGTGGTCTAGTTACAGCAAAAAAATATACAAAATTATATATTGGCTCCATCAGTTGTTACCTTGAATCAATTACTAGTCCATTAAGATTTGGCATAAGAACCGTCTGACAATTAGAGAAATGACAATATA
This sequence comes from Agave tequilana, assembly GCA_038442645.1. Classification (NCBI taxonomy): domain Eukaryota; kingdom Viridiplantae; phylum Streptophyta; class Magnoliopsida; order Asparagales; family Asparagaceae; genus Agave; species Agave tequilana. The sequence goes on from JAVJIF010016099.1 coordinate 16,439, forward strand.
AAGTGTCGATATGGAGTGCCAAATAATAGAAAGTAGAAAAAATGTTTTCAAAAAGGGCATACAATTATATAATTTAATAATTAAATAGCTAACCATGAGAAGCTTGAGCTGGACGGCCATGATCTCTTTTGTCAATTGAAAGGTCGCCAACGACGACATGCCTTCCCTTTCAAGCATTCCATTACTTTGTAATTACTCTCTGTAGGACTCTCAGAAAAGTTAGAGAGAGGGGAGATTAGAGAAGGGGGATGATTTAAAGATAGACTTGTGTCATTCCGAAAGGATTCAAGATCGAATCCTTCCCACTCAAATACAACCCTACGACATCCGAATGTAAGATTCACTCTGTTGAAGTTGATTTACAATTTTTCAAGTAACTAAAAATCAAAACTTTGTATTTTGAGTACTTTTTGTTCATCCATCAAGTGACGCAAAATGGACGACCGAAATAATGAGTTTGTTAAGTTTATCAGTGTACAATATCTGAAATCTAAAAAATGTGTGTGAGGATTTTTAGGTATTTAAATCATGTAGAAATGGTCAGATCGAGAATTTGTATGTCTAAAGAAGTAGATCTAAGCAATATGTTATTTTCAACCCCCCATTTGTGTGGGGAGAGAGGGTAAAAAAAGGCGTTAAAAAAAAATCTTGTTGAAAGAGTTTTTTAAACTATGTTGGAGTTTAGCCAAATAGCGATGCAATCAATGGTGTCGAATACGAGAGTGTGTCGGTCGTATTGAAGTTGAATTGCACAGGAGGAACCAAGGCTAGTTGACTAGGGAAATGACCTAGTCGACTAATGATACAAACAGAGAGTTAGAAAAATCTGTTTTACTACAGACTAGTCGACTAGGCCAAATATCGACTAATAGAAGCAATTAGACGCAGACCTCGCAAACGTGGAGGTCGCGTTCCAATCTTAACGCGAACCTCACGTCCTTTGTCAAACGCAGAGGTCACGTTCCAACCTTAGACACGGACCTCACATCCTTTGTCAAACGCGGAGCTCACGTTCCAACCTCAAACACGGACTTCATCAACAGCACGACGCGAGGATCGCGTTCTGTGCCAAATGCGATAATCATGTTGCTATTCAATACGCAGACCTCAGGGTCGCGTTTTAACATCAAAACGCGAGCCTGTGTAGCTTCGCGTTTCAACTTCAATGCAAACCTGTGAGCTCCGCGTTCCAACACAGACGCGAGCATGTGAGCTCCGCGTCTCAACATCAGAACGAGGTCCGCGTTCAGCGCGAGACCTGCGTTTCTGTTGTAACTGACAGCCATGAATTTGGTCAATTACTATCTATTTTCTTTCCACATAATGGGGACTAACTTTCATTATGGAGAGATTTAAGGGGTGGTTACGCTCTCTCCATTATGGAGAGATTTAAGGGGTTGGTTATACCCTAGAATCCTCTATAAATAGCTATGAATAGCTAGGGAAAAGAGGAAAAAGTTCTGGAGGATGAACTCAAGAAGCCATAGGTCAGAGGAGGAGAATCCCCAAAAAGGCACACTTGATACTTAATACTTGAAGTAGGATAATTACAGAAGGCTGAAACTTGAGCACAAGACTGCTGAAAGAGAATACTCTTATAAAACTTATTGAGTTCAAGTTCTATAATCTCTTTGAGATTTTAGCCGTTGATTAGGTTTTATACTTTACCAGTGTGCTTCCAACGAGAGCAAGAAGATCCAAAGATCAAGACTCCGGTTCGGCTCGTCAATGGAGAACAAGAATCACTCTCCATCGCTACACGAAGAACCCAACATTAAACAAAGGGGAGATCCAACCATTCTTGCCTCTTTTGTAATCGGATTATTGATCCGTTGTAATTTTCTTTACGATCAAATAAAGATTTTACACGCCTTCAATTTTTTTAAGAAAAACAAAAGATGGCGACTTCGCTGGAGACTGTTCTCTACCGACGAGAAAGTCGTAGCGCAAGCCGACCTCAAGGATCTCAGATCAACCATCGAATCACTCATTGTAGAATTCGACCAAGAGAAGTTTGAACAGCTTCTCTCCTCGGGCTCCAATAGACCCAATGTCTCAAGCGAGACTTGCTCTCAAGTCTTTTCGGAGACTTCTCAAAGAGAAGCTCATACGCTTTTTAACAAAGCAAGTGGCTCAATCTCTCTTAAGGTTCTGACAAACTCCCATGGAGCCAACATGGCTTGCGACAACGTCTCTCAAGAGACCCGCAAGGCCAGTGTCTTGGCTCACGACCAACAAAGTGGCAGAGGCCAATCTCGCCGCCAAACTCCTCCCAAGGCTCAACAAATGCAGTTTGCAATGGGTTCACATCAACTCCTGCGAGTCAAGCGGATTGCTGATCATCGACAAAGACGTCGAGCTTGCCATCAGCAAATAGAAGCTGAAGACAATGCTATTGGCACTAAACACGAAGCTCGTGCTTAGCCCCGCATTTCTGTGACAAAATGATGCTCGCGTTCACGAACTGCGCGTTTCAACGTCAAAACGCGAAGTTCGTGTCCAGCCTCAAGCTATGCCAAAACGTGAGATCCGCGTCTCACTTCAAGAACACAAGACCCGTGTTCAGCCTAAGGCCGCGCTAGAACACAACCTTCGTGTTTCAATTCTAAAACGCGAGAGTCGCGTTCAGCAGCGGACAGTTTTAAAATGCGACCTTCGCGTTTCTCTTCAGAAGCACGAGACCCGCGTTCAGCAGGAGGATACGCCAGAATGTGACCTTCGTGTTTCACTTCAGAAAAGCGAGGTTCGCGTCCAGCCCCAAGATGCCTAGTTCATATGTGAACAGGTAAGCCCTCACCCCCATGGGTTTGAGGCTAGTTCTTCAGATACCCTTGCAACAGATCTGAGGGACTACTTGGCGAGAAAAAGGAGTGCTTATTAAATCGCTCCTCAGTGCCATTGCGAGCAGCTCATCTCGGCAGTGTTCTCTGATTGTCACTGTAACTTTCAGATGACTAAGCTGTCAGTTTTTAGCCTATTGTCAAAGACTTCAAACTCAAACTCTATCAAGAGGCGACAATCTCGCAAGAAGAAGTCATTCTCTGATGCTGAGTATCCGGAGGTGACTTCCAACATGGTGGGTCCAAACACCACATGAAGCAAGTCGAAAGGGAAGCAACTTGTCTTTAGTTCTGAGGAGTCGGATACTGAATGTTTCTCAGGCTTGAAAGTAATACTGATCGAGCCTGAAGGAATATACTAACGCATTCAGATTCAAGCTGGAGCAATTTCGCTAATCGACTACAATTCGCTGGCTAGAGGGATTGAAACAGATGATGAGCACTCTGTCATCGTGGGATCCCATTCATTTAACTCTTATAGGGAGACAGAAGCCTTCACATGTATGGCTGATAATTCAGAAGAGATAGCCAGGAAATTTGACGAGTAAGCTCGAGTGCAACAGGCGCAGCACGAGTGTCATGCCCCGCTTCCCAAAATATATAATTTGGGTACATGACGATGGCTAGCAGATACTCACGAAGAGTGAAATCTCTTCCATGAGTACCATAGGCTGTCAATAACGAGCAAGATAGCACACATATATGGATAAACCAAGCGCGGGGGATAAAAAATCATATATGAAATACAGAATCATAAATAATATCATCCATCATATCTGAATAAGACAAGTCAAGAAAAGAAACTAAACTCACCGGGAGAACAACTGAACCAGAATATGTACTACGATCAGCTCTATATACCGGCTTTCTGATCTAGATGCTGAAAAATAATAAAGGTCCGTCAGAAACGGACCAACAAGAGTACACGAAGGAAAAGAACAATAAAAGAGAGAATATGAAAATACAGTAACAATACAAATAGAGCATTGGAATAATAAAAACAATATGATTGGCAGTATCGAGAACTGAAAGTAATAATAACAACAGGAAAATCGAGACGATAGATCATGTACAAGGAGGCTGTGCATGCATGGTGTGAAATGTATATAATGAATATGAGATGCCCTGGACGGGTAACTATGTGTAGTATAATCACAAGATTACAAGAACATGAGATCAGAAGATAAAATAACATGGTAGGTTCAGAAACATTATGTAGTCAAGATAATGCATGTCACATAAGTCTCAAGTATCAGTATCATGAAAATATATATCAGGTACTAGATCACTGAAGACAATGCATGATATGATACACGTGTATATGTCTAGCACTTTGTTAACCCTATACTAATGCAACTATCATGTGCCCCATCCCACAGGACAGCTGCATATCAAACAAGTGATGCGTTAGTGGATCCTGATAGTAAGGAGAAACAGTTCACTGTACTCAGGTATCATATAACATGTAATAACAAGTGCGCACATAAATCACAAGAACAAAAGATCACATGTGGTAAGGCCCTCAGAGGAGCCGCCCTTCCAAGCACACCTCCCTGATCCCCTGCTACAAGTCTCCCCTAGTATCCCCGGCTTGGTTAATTTCATTAATCAAAGCAAAAGCAAATTAGTGTGTGACTAAGAGTAACAAGATCAGAAATCAGTATCAGGAATATCAGTGTCAGATAGTGAATACAGTGTGTATAAAGATCACGGGACAATGTAAACAGTGACAATGCCAAGTGATTAATGCAATGTAGTGCAGGTGATGTCAGTGTCGTCTAGATGTAATCCAATGGTCATAGGAAACCTGTTATGATCATAAGTATTGCACTCCAATAAAATATTCTCGAATAATTCCTCAGAATGTAATGGTCAATTTTCTCGATTAATTTCTTGTAATATCAGGATCGCATTATCATTCGATATATAGTCTTTACCCATCAACCAATATAGGTTCTTGTGTCAGATCTATCACATAAAAGAAAATCATGTCAATTTTAGTTGATGCATGCATGTACAGGAACGAGATGCAAACATGATATGTAAGGCAATGAAACATGATCATGAGACGGTACTTATAATAATATCAAAAATACAATAATTAGTCATATAACCAGAGAAGGAAAAGATGATTTGTAAACGTGATCACAGGATGGTATCGATGATCATGAGATATGATATCCAAATTTATAATTAAGAGGCAGAATTAAAATTAATACAAAAGTCAACGAGAAGAGAATCGTTCACACTTGCCTGATGTCATCGGAACCTAATTTCCCTTAACGGCAACTGGCACTGGGTAGGATTCACGGTCTAAATATTGCGTGAATTAATTAGAGACTTGACATGTTATTTATTCAGTGATAAGTTGAATGAGAATGTAATTTTTACTATTTATTATATTTTTGGTTGGTTAATTTTTCAATAATTCAATTTTTTGAATTTAGCAACCATTTAAAAATATGATAAAATACATGCATAACTAATAAATTAATGTATAATATTTACTTATTATTGGATTATGATTTTTTCATTTTTTTGATATTTAGAAATTTATTGGCAATTTTTAAATAAATAATCATTAAATAATGATTATAAAGAATATTGAATTTCATGTTATTCTAAGTAATAATTAAATAATTTTATAGAGTCTCAAATTCATTTGTTATTTTCTGTGTTTATTTTTGATTTTTCTGAATTAAAATAAGCCTAAAAATCAATAAAAAACTTATCGGGTCTGTCTACTGCAGTAATGGGTCTGCTACAGTAATTGTTCTGAGTATGATCTGCTATAGTGTCGGGTCAGGTCTACTACAATGTCGGGTCAGGTTTGCTACAGTAAAATTGCTACAGTAATTTTATTGAATTTTCTTTCTTTTCTTTCTTTTTTTTTTATTTGGGTCAGGTCGGGTTTGTTGTATAGACCCGAACCCGTGCACAGTATCAGCCGAACTGGATCTGTCTGGCGGGACCAGGCCCTGGCCTGGTCTAGTCTAGCTGGACCAGATCCTGGCCAGGCATGGTCTGGCTAGGTCTGGCTGGACCAAATCCTGGCCAGACCTGGTCTGGCCCGACCAGCTCCAGGCCAGACTGGCCTGGCCTGACCAGGCTCGGCCATGGCCTGACCAGGGGCTGAGCCCATGTTTCTTCTTTTTTTTATTGAAAAGAAATTTCTAGAAATCAATTAAAAATTATGATAATTAGGAGGCATATCTTAGGTGTTCTACATATTTTTATTAAGATTTTAGAACAAGTTTTTCATGGTGAAATTAGTGTTGTTACCAGTGTGTACTACGTGTTCGATGAAATGCCAAAGAGAACTAAAATCTATAAAGATGCAAAATAACTTACACGAAATGCTTCCCTTTAGTCTGAATCTTCTTGCCCTCATCTAGCACTTCAGGGTCTTGGAAGAGAAAGTGAGAGAATAGTGAGAAAGGGAGAGAAACTTGAGTTTTGCCATTGGCTTGAGATGGTGAAATTGCCCTTTATATAGGCACCACCCATCCCCAAGCAACCCCCTGGAGTTATAGGTACATGGAGGGAGTAGTGGGTTTAGTTGTGGTGAGTGAGAATGAGGAGGAGACAGTGTGGGAGAAGTTCGAGAGAGTGGGGGATGTTGGAGAAGATGGAGAGAGTTAAAAGGAGGTTTAAATAGGTGGGCTTGGGCCTCCATATCACACGCCAATGTGGCATTATGGTTTAGTTATTCCTCTCCCTCTAGGTTGACCTGGGTTCAAGCCCTAGTGCCAGCAAATAATTTGTAGATTTTTTATTTATTTTATTTTATTTTATTTTTTGCCTTTTCTTAATTCGGTTAAATTCCTATTTAATTTGGAAAATTCCTAAATTTTTTTTAAAAATAGCAAATATTATTTTAAGTATTATAGAGAAATCAAATTCATAAAATTCATCCCCAATTGTAAATTAAAAATCTGACAATCGTATAGCGACACTGAAGGGTCTCGAATTTCGCGAATCTTCAATTAATTAGAAAATTTTTGAAAAAATCTAGAAAAATCTGAAATATTGGAAAATATTATTAGAGTTAAAGTAGACTCAACTTAGGCCATCAGAATGGTCAATACAGGTATTTAAACCATAACGACCATCAGTGACTAGAACTGAAGGTTGCAATCCAACCCACCTAATAAAAAAAGTTTGTCCTCGAAATTCAAAAGTAAACAAGAAGAAGAGTTTTCTAAGCTATAAGATGATAAATAGATAGTTAGAGGTGAGATAAGTTACCTGAGAAAAGATGAAGATATTTAGCCCTGATCTCATCTTACCGTTCCCATGTGGAATTCCCAGGAGAGTTTGGATCCCAAGATACCAGTACCAGGGGAATGGTCTTGTTCTTCAGAACCTTCTCCTTCTTGTTGATGATGTGGGCTGGCTGACCCTCATAGGATAGATCGTGGTTTAGTTTCAGGTCTGAATAGTCTAGAATAGATTGGTCGTCCCTGACATGCTTCCTTAATTGAGAGATGTGAAATACGTCATGAACACCGTCTAGTGCTGGAGGTAAGGCTACTCGGTATGCTACTCTCCGACTCGCTCTATGATGTCAAAAGGTCCAATATATCTGGGACTGAGCTTCCTATTGCAGCCGAACCTAATGACCCCTCGAGTTGGTGAGATCTTAAGAAACACATGGTCACCTACTGCAAACTCTAGGGGTCTGCTACAGTAATGGGTTTTGCAATTGACTTGAGATGGTAAAATTGCCCTTTATATAGGCACCACCCATCCCCAAGCAACCCCCTGGAGTTATAGATACGTGGAGGAAGTAGTGGGTTCAGTTGTCGTGAGTGGGAATGAGGGGGAGAAAGTGTGGGAGAAGTTAGAGAGACTGGGGAAAGTTGGAGAAGATTGAGAGAGTTAAAAGGAGGTTTAAATAGGTGGACTTGGGCCTCCATACCACACGCCAATGTGGCACCATGGTTTAGTAATTGCTCTCCCTCTTGGTCGACCTGCGTTCAAACCCCAACGCCAGTAAATAATTTGCAGAATTTTTTATTTTCATTTTCATTTTCTTTTTTATTTTTATTTTTATTGCCTTTTCTTAATTCAGTTAAATTCCTATTTAATTCGGAAAATTTCCTATAAATTCTTAAAAATAGCAAATATTATTTTAAGAATCATAGAGAAATCAGATTCATGAAATTCATCCCTGATTGCAAATTAAAAATTTGGGAGTCATATAACGACACCGATGGGTCTCGAATTTCACGAATCTTCAATTAATTTAGAAAAAATTTGGAAAAATCTAGAAAAATCTGAAATATTGAAAAATTTATTTAAGTAAAAGTAGACTCAGCTTAGCTACCAGAATGGCCAATACAGGTATTTATACTATACCGAGAACTAATGACTGGAACTGAGGGTTTCAACGAGATGCTTCAAACCCAACAAGAGTCTATCAATGATCTCAAGAAGATGATAACTCTTTTGCTTAAAAGGTCAAAGAAGAAGATGAAAAGTCCGAAAACTAAAGCTTCTTCCCGCAAAAGCAAGGGTAAAGAGAAGGAGGATGAAAACTCAACCTCTGAACACTCTAATGGCAATGAGAACAACTTTGGATATGAAAATCCTGAGTCTTCTTCTTCTGAAGAATCAAAAAATTCAGAATATAATCATGTGAAGAAGATGAACAAGTTTGAGAAACACTTGGAGGTTATCTCAAATCGAAGCATTCTTGTAACCCCCTGATCCTTGATGTACGTATCACAGTATTAGTACTCAATACGACGTGCAAAATTGATTTGACCTTTCTGCTAGTCAGATTGAGTCTGTTTCAGTTTCAAATATTATTTTTCAATATTTTAGATTTTTTAGAATTTTTTGAAATTTTTCTGGATTACTTTGGAAAATCTCCGTAGTCGGCGTCGACCAATACCGGTAATAGGCTCTATGATTTTTAATTAACAAATAGAGTAGAATTTTGAGAATCTACTTTCACCTTATATCTTAAAATCATATTATCTACATTATGGTATTTTTGAAAATTTTACTGAATTTATCAAAATCGGGCTAAACCGGTGTCGCCTATTATCGGCGATACGTTCCAAGATTTTTAACTTACAAAACAGACAATATTTCTAGAATCCGATTTCACTTTCCTCCTTCGTGTAATATTTGCTATTTTAGAGAATTTTTGGGGACTGTTCAGAATCAGTCAAATTTTGACCCAAATAAAATATTATTGAAATAATACCAAATAATCATTTTTGAATTCTTTCTTCTTCTTTTCTTCTTCCCACGTCACCCAACCGACTTACCCATCCCCACCGCCATAAACTCCACCGCCTTCCCCTTCCTCTTTATAAATTCTCTCTCTCTCTCTCTCTTCCATATAACCATCTCTCTAATGTCCTCTCTAATTATTGTCTCTCTCTCCCCTCTCTTTATCTCACTATTTCTCTCTCACTCTTCCACTCTCTCTGTTCCCAGCCCCCGGCAGGCCGGCACACCCGGTGGTCGGCGCACCACTGGGGGCCACCCCCTTCTTAATTTCCTTCCTCTCTTCTTCTTGTTCTTCTTCTTCCTCCTCTTATGTTGTTCTTCTTCTTCTTCTTCTTTTCTTTCTCTCTCCCTCTCCATCTCTTTATTCCTCTCTCTTTATGGGGGTTGCGGCCGGTAGGGCAGACCCGCCGGCGGGGAGGCGTCGCTCGCCGCGCCGCCGCACATGGTGGTGGCTGCCTCTATGGGCCACAGCCCTGCCCTCTTTGTCGCTCTCTCTCTCTCTCTCTATTGGGTATAAACCAAATAACTCACAAATCCAAACCCGTTAGCTCTCTAACCCAATAACCCATTTACCTATTATACTTAAGTTATGGGTTTGCATTTTGGATCCAAACCTGACCCAATATCAGCCCAAACCCGCTTCTAAACCCAATAAAGGTACTTTTCTGTGAAAACCCTATTAAATAATACTTATTACATTTTAATCCTTATTTATTACATATTTAACCCATTTCTATTACTTTTAGCGTTCGGGCGATATCTGGAGCATCCAGAGTTCGATTTGGACAATTCTGAAACCGTTACGATCATGAGAAAGAGAGCTACCTTCTCATTGCCAGTTTGTGAGTGTTTTTCTTTTATAAATTATATTTTATCATGTTTAGTGAAATTGATTGATTTCCTTATTTAATAAATCTTGATTATTGGTAAATCATTATATTTATTGTTTAATAAAATGTAATTGTTAGTAAATCCCTGTAATTAAACCATACATGTTTGTTATTTAAATATAATTAAACCATACATGATTGTTATTTAAATATAATAGATAACATAATCATACTTTATTTTCTTACCTGATTTATTATAAAATGTATAGATATCTATATGGATAATTGTCTAGTTATCGAGATCCAGAAGTTAACAATTGTCACAAGTAAATTAGCCAATAAATTGATAATTAAAATAGATAATTATGTATAATAATTTGGTGGCATCTACCGTATTCCGAATATAGTAATCATTATTATAATTAGAAGTATTTGACACTTGAGTAGATGCTATTACACCGGACACTGTTGTGTACATACAGTACATTACATATTCATGTACACCTATTACACAGAGATTTTGTTAGACTAAACATTAGTGTTCACACCATGACTTGGATATCCTGTCACACGGGACACTGTTATCTTATGTACATGTATCACCATTACACAAATCCTATTACACGTAACACTATTATTGCTTATTCATGTCCTACTGATACATAGATACACCAATTTACTGGATACCGTCATTTTATATATATTAGTATCATCGTTAGATGGATGCTCAACACAGTTATATCATGTTTACACATCACTATTACACATGCATTGATTGTTTCTATCTTCTTGTCATATGGATCACCGTTCATATTGCATGTATTATTGTTGCATGTATCTTCCTATATTCCCGTTACATGAATATTTCCCGTTACTGATAGAGATATTCCTGTTACTGGATACGTGAGCTGTTGATATGCGATATGTGAAACTGAGTGTCACGTGGATCCAAGCCACGGGGGCCACCTCTAGAATCCCACATCTACTATTTTCCGTTTCGCGTTATCTTGTTCTATGCTATCAATAGAGCTCAGGTCCTGTTATTATGTTACATGTACCATGCACTGTACTTATTCTTGCTACACTGTGTACTTCAAACATAATAAATATAACATGGGGATGGGGGAGACTTGACGGTTGGTTAGATCTTATTGAGTGGATGTACTGGGTCCATATTTGTCCCACTGCAGGGGATGGTAGTGCTGCCTACCGATTGTATATAGCTCCATGAGCTCTCGTTTCCCATTTTGTCCTCCCCTCTTAGCGGAGGGCCCTGGTCTCAGCAGCCAGGGGTCCGTTTAAGGCCGTGATCCTGAGTTTCACGGGATACACCTACCCGATAAGAGCTTCTTGACCATTGGGTTTTCAATTAACATAATAAAACGGTATAACCAATAGTGACGTCGGGGACACTTGTTATATGGTCACTCTCTCGTTTGGATAATGGTACCCGTATGCCATGTCCGGATGGGTTCGACTGGAGTGCGGGCTTCAGTATGAACTGCCAGTGGTATGGGACACTAGAAGAGATTGATTAAAATACCAGGTGGTACTGATTGTTATTATTGTATAAATCACCTGACATGCTCGACACATGTATATTATTGTCCCTTTATATTTATTACTATTCCTGATATGTTATCCACAATCATGTCACCTGTATACTTCATTACACTTCTTGATATTTGTTACACTCCATGTGGTAACACACTATTCATGTATATGTATACTCTGCATTGCATATCTTCTGCTTTATGTATACGTTGCAGACTTCATTACTGTATATACATAACACAATAGTATGGTTATGTTGCATACTGTACATTTGCTTGTTCATTTCCATCACGTCATTACTATACAATAGTATTTATTATATAAAACTGGATACTACTGTAGACATGACCTGATGATAACATGCTAGGTAGTGATGGTATTAAAATATGACATATTTATATTTCTACTGCTTATTAAATGCCTACTATATGGTATCACTGATACAGAAACATGTATTAGATATTATTATCGTGCTTGTATTACTATAGTACATATTACTGCCTCCTTCATTTTATCACTCACTATGTCGCTTTTTGACGACCCTGGGTTTGCGTGCCCAGGTTGGAGATTCGAGATATCATACTATCAGATATGTCATTGGATTCACGTAGGAGACTCATCATCGATACCATTCATAGGTATCTTTATTATTTAGCCTTTATTTCCTTATCTATCCATATTTTTATATCTCTCATGATCACTGACCCCTTTTGCAGGTATTCTTGTACTTATTTCATGCTGGAATTATTGTAAGTATTGTATTTATTCCCTGTACTGAGGTTTAGCGTACGTACGTAAGAGTATTTCTGCCTTCCGTATGTACGTCACCATAACGTCCCCGTACCTTCGAGATGGGGGCGTTACAGAGTGGTATCAGAGCCTAGGTTCACGCTTGGTATGGGTAACCACCTGAGTCAATGCTCGGGTTCTTACCAACAGTACAATCAGATTCAGATTAGAACTCATCTGTATCTGAATTCAGGGATTCCAGCTATGAGTACAATAATGCCATGTCATTGAAAAATTCATTCCTCGATTCTTTTCTATTCCCTAATTTCAGTTATCAATCAGAATATTCTGATTTTCTTCTTGTTTTCTCTTCATCCTATGGATTCTACTTCTCAATCTTTGACTCACGACACCAATTCTCATCAGAGTGCGTAGCGGAAGTGTTGTAGGCACGTAACATTTAGGCCTTGGGCTGTAAATATCGATCTCACACCTGAATTTAAATTTTGAGGACGAAATTTTTTTTAAGGTGGGGAGAAATGTAACCCCCTGATACTTGATGTACGTATCACAGTATTAGCTCTCAATACGACGTACAAAATTAATTTGACCTTTCTGCTAGTCAGATTGAGCCAGTTTCTATTTCAGATATTATTTTTCAATATTTTAGATTTTTCAGAATTTTCTAGAATTTTTCTGGATTATTTTGGAAAATCTCTGTAGTCGGTGTCGACCAATACTGGTAATCAGCTCTATGATTTTTAATTCACAAAAGAAATAGAATTTTGAGAATCTGCTTTCATCTTGTGTCTTAAAATCGTATTATCTACGTTATGATATTTTTGAGAATTTTACTGAATTTATCAAAAATCGGGCTAAACCGGTGTCGCCCAGTATCGGCGATACGTTCCAGGATTTTTAACTTACAAAGCAGACAATATTTCTAGAATCTAATTTCACTTTCCTCCTTCGCGTAATATTTTCTATTTTATAGAATTTTTGGGGACTGTTCAAGACCAGTCAAATTTTGACCCAAATAAAATATTATTGAAATAATACCAAATAATCATTTTTGAATTCTTTCTTCTTCTTTTCTTCTTCCCACGTCACCCCACTGACTTACCCATCCCCACTGCCATAAACTCCACCACCTTCCCCTTCATCTTTATAAACTCTCTCTCTCTCTCTCTCTCTCTCTCTCTCTCTCTCTCTCCCCCTCCATATAACCATCTCTCTAATCTCCTCCCTTAATTATTATCTCTCTCTCCCCTCTCTTTATCTCACTATTTCTCTCTCACTCTTCCCCTCTCTCTGTTCCCAGCGAGCAGAACTGTCGGCAGCCTTGCCGCCGGCAGGCCGGCGCACTCGGTGGTCGGCGCGCCACTGGGGGCCACCCCCTTATTAATTTCCTTCCTCTCTTCTTCTTCCTCCTCTTATGCTTTTCTTCTTCTTCTTCTTCTTCTTCTTCTTCTTCTTCTTCTTCTCTCTCTCTCTCTCTCTCTCTCTCCCCCCTTTCTTTATTCCTCTCTCTCTATGGGGGTTGCGGCGGCAGGGTAGACCCATCGGCGGCGAGGCGTCGCTCGCCGCGCCGCCGCCCATGGTGGCGGCTGTCGCCATGGGCCACAACCCTGCCCTCTTCGTCGTTTTCTTTTTTCTCTCTCTCACTATTGGGTATAAACCCAATAACTCACAAATCCAAAGCCGTTAGCTCTCTAACCCAATAACCCATTTACCCATTATACTTAAGTTATGGGTTTGCGTTTTGGATCCAAACCCGACCCAATATCAGCCCAAACCCGCTTCTAAACTCAATAAAGGTACTTTTCTGTGAAGCCCCCTGTTAAATAATACTTATTACATTTTAATCCTTATTTATTACATATTTAACCCATTTCTATTACTTTTAGTGTTCGGACGATATCTGGAGCATCCGGAGTCCGATTTGGACGATTCTAGAACCGTTGCGATCGTGGGAAAGAGAGCTACCTTCTCATGGCCAGTTTGTGAGTGTTTTTCTTTTATAAATTATATTTTATCATGTTTAGTAAAATTGATTGATTTCCCTATTTAATAAATCTTGATTATCGGTAAATCATTATAATTATTGTTTAATAAAATGTAATTGTTGGTAAATCTCTGTACTTAAACCATACATGATTGTTATTTAAATATAATTAAACCATACATGATTGTTATTTAAATATAATAGATAACATAATCATACTTTATTTTCTTACCTGATTTATTATAAAATGTATAGATATCTATATGGTTGATTGTCTAGTTATTGAGATCCAGAAGCTAAAAATTGTCACAAGTAAATTAGTCAATAAATTGATAATTAAAATAGATAATTATGTATAATAATTTGGTGGCACTTACCGTATTCCGAATATAGTAATCGTTATTATAATTAGACGTATTTGACACTCGAGTAGATGCTATTACACCGAACACTGTTGTGTACATACAGTACATTACATATTCATGTACACCTGTTACACGGAGATTTTGTTAGACTAAACATTAGTGGTCACACCATGACTTGGATATCCTGTCACACGGGACACTGTTATCTTATGTACATGTATCACCATTACACAAATCCTATTACACGTAACACTATTATTGCTTATTCATGTCCTACTGATACATAGATACACCAATTTACTGGATACCGTCATTTTATATATTGGTATCATCGTTAGATGGATGCTCGACACAGTTATATCATGTTTACACATCACTATTACACATGCATTGATTGTTTCTATCTTCTTGTCATATGGATCACCGTTCATATTGCATGTATTATTGTTGAATGTATCTTCCTGTATTCCCGTTACATGAATATTTCCCGTTACTGATAGATATATTCCTGTTTACTGGATACGTGAGCTGTTGATATGCGATGTGTGAAACTGAGTGTCACGTGGATCCAAGCCCCGGGGGCCACTTCTAGAATCCCACATCTACTATTTTCCGTTTCGCGTTATCTTGTTCTATGCTATCAATAGAGCTCAGGTCCTGTTATCATGTTACATGTACCATGCACTGTACTTATTCTTGCTACACTGTGTACTTCAAACATAATAAATATAACATGGGGATGGGGGAGACTTGACGGTTGGTTAGATCTTAGCGGGTGGATGTACTGGATCCATATTTATCCCACTGTAGGGGATAGTAGTGCTGCCTACCGATTGTATATAGCTCCATGAGCTCCCGTTTCCCGTTTCATGCTCCCCTCTTAGCGAAGGGCCCTGGTCTCAGCAGCCAAGGGTCCGTTTAAGGCCGTGATCCCGGGTATGCACGGGACACCCTACCCGATAAGAGCTCCTTGACCATTGGGTTTTCAATTAACATAATAAAATGGTATAGCCAATAGTGACGTCAGGAACACTTGTTATTTGGTCACTCTCTCGTTTGGATAATGGTACCCGTATGCCATATCTGGATGGTTCGACTGGAGTACGGGCTCCAGTATGAACTGCCAGTGGTACGGGACACTGGAAGAGATTGATTAAAATGCCAGGTGGTACTGATTGTTATTATTGTATAAATCACCTGATATGCTCGACACATGTATATTATTGTCCCTTTATATTTGTTACTATTCCTGATATGTTATCCACAATCATGTCACCTGTATACCTTTTTACACTTCTTGATATTTGTTACACTCCATGTGGTAACACACTATTCATGTATATGTATACTCTGCATTGTATAACTTCTGCTTTATGTATACGTTGCAGACTTCATCACTTTATATGCATAACACAATAGCATGGTTATGTTGCATACTATACATTTGCATGTTCATTTTCATCACGTCATTACTATACAACAATATTTATTATATAAAACTGGATACTACTGTAGACATGACCCGATGATAACATGCTAGGTAGTGATGGTATTAAAATATGGCATTTTTATATTTCTACTGCTTATTAAATGCCTACTATATGGTATCACTGATACAGAAACATGTATTAGATATTATTATCGTGCTTGTATTACTATAGTACATATTACTGACTCATTCATTTTATCACTCACTAGATCACTTTCTGACGACCCTGGATTTGCGTGCCCAGGTTAGAGATTCGAGATATCATACTGTCAGATATGTCATTGGATTCACGTAGGAGACTCGTCATCGATACCATTCATAGATCTTTATTATTTAGCCTTTATTTCCTTATTTATCCATATTTCTATATCCCTCATGATCACTGACCCCTTCTGCAGGTATTCTTGTACTTATTTCATGCTGGAATTAGTGTAAGTATTGTATTTATTCCCTGTACTGAGGCTTAGCGTACGTACGTGAGGGTATTTCTGTCTTGCGTATGTACGTCGCCATAACGTCCCCGTACCTTCAGGATTGGGGCGTTACAATTCTTCAAGAAGAGGGGGTGGACAGACCATACCCAGTTGAGTGGAATTCAGCTCTTTATCCTCCCAGGTTCAAGGTACCGAATCTGCACACCTTCGACGACAAAGGTTCGCTGAACCAACATATATACTACTTCAAATCCCAAACAGGGAATATAGCATCAAATGATGCCATCATGGCTCATTTATTTATCGGCACCCTCAAGGGGGTTGCCTTTGAGTGGTTTATGAAGCTTTCTGTTGGCTCAATCGAGAAATGGATCGACCTCGAGAAGCTTTTCCTGGTGCGATTCTTCGATGATGACATCGAAGTATCTGTGCCAACTCTCCTTGCTACAAAGCAAAAGAAAGGAGAGTCAATCAAAGTGTTTGTAAAGAGATTTCAGAGTATGACGCTCTGATGTCCAAGTGGCATGACATAGTCTATACTGGTAAAGACTTGCTGCTACAACCTGCAAACTACACTCCTAACTAAAATAGGAATAACTCAAAGTCACACATGAAAGCAACTAGTCTTACAAGGCGAATGAGCAGAAGACATAATTGCAAGAGTAAACCAGGAAGATTACAAGAGCATGTAGCATTAAATCTACTGGGCAACGAGGTGATCCGACTTCTACAACTGTCACATTTAACAGTGACATCTGAACATGTCTAAACCATTCCATTGATATAATATCAAAGACTATTTGTGTTTGTCATTCTCATGGAATAAAAACCCCATGGAAGTACATCATGTACTCCTTCAAACAAAGAAGTACTATCCCTGATCAAGTTCAACAATACACCTCTGATCAAAGAAGTACTCACAGGGAACGACAATTTCTCTATAAGATTTTTAGGGAGTTTATACTTCTTTAATCTCAAGCAAGATTTTAGAAGTTATCTTTGGAACAACAATCCGACACCTCCGACAGCTAAGGATAGAGAAAAAAAAGTTAGCTTTTAAGCCCAACGAAAGATCCTCGAAACCTCATCATGCTGAGGGGAATAACATGACTAGCCTAACTCAAACGGTAGTTGGTGAAGGCATACTAAATTCGTTGATAGTTGAGGATTTGCTAAAAATCTTGAGGGACCTGATCCCGCTTTTCCCTCCAAAATCCCTTACCAATTCCCTTTCATGGAATGGTAGGATCATAAAAGCTGTAATTGTTTCCCTAGTGAAATAACTACAGATCAAACCTGTCATGTTAATATTATACCTCTGACAGTTAACTTTCATATCCCCAGTGGATCAAACCCCACTTGTCGTTCTCTCTCATGGAATGATAAATTCACTTAAAGTACTATTATGTTCAAAATCACAGCTTTAACAGGAAACGAATCCTTATCAAGTTAACATTACACCTCTGACAAGTCATTTCCTAGTCCCTAGTGGAGTCGGTCAAGTTAACACAAAATTTCTGACGATAAAAACTTAATAGATCCCCAACGGGTCCAATATCCTCTTGTCATTTGATTGAGTTTTTACCTGCACACAAAATACAGAATTTCAGAATTTTAAGAATAGAATGTGCAGGTGCTCAATTCTACCGCTATAGTAAGTGGCTATGCGGGTCGTGATCCACAAGGAGGGACTAGCGATGGAAGCTTTTTAGTAAGTTCTCTTTTACACTACAAAGTATGGTTAAAGGTCTTCTTTTAGTTCTTTAAAAGAAAAGGAAAAAGAGTTATAGTTAAGTTAAGAAGAAAGCGGTAGATTGAGAAGCTGGAGAAAATAGAAAATGGATATATACAAAGAAATTGAAAAGAGTGATAAAAGAGTTGGGTGTTGATGATGTTGGTGATCTAAACTAAAGAAAGAAAACTAAAACCTTAAAAACTTACTTACCTCTTTGGCGCCTGCTTACCTTTGACCCGTATCGACGATGTACCTTTGTTTGAAGGCGAGCGAAGTATGACAATAGGATCTTCCCCATTCCTGATTTACACTATGAAATGAAGGGGAGAGCTACACTACCATAGAAATGAATATCCATCACCATAAGCCATCGACGACATTTGCAAGGACAAGGCAACTTCGGGGCTATTTGTTTCATTTGGATCCACAAACACAGAAGAGGGAAGCAAACAAAAACAAGAATAGAATAGAAAAGAAAACTTCGATTCGATTCGATTCAAATAACAATAAAAGAAAAGATTACTTACACCAGTGTCACCCTCAGTACAAGCTTGTTCTCATTCCTCCATGAAAGTCTCCCCTCCTCTCAGTTACATAAAGAAAATAAAAATTACATTAAAAAAACTAAAAACCTAAGTACAAACTACAGATAGCCTAAATTCTACTATCTGCTTGGTCGTTCCCCTTTGCCTTTGAGATTGTAGGTATTTATAGGAGAAATGAAGAGGTTAGAAGATAGGGGAAGTTGGATATTTCTGAATTTGAATCCTTTCCTTATCTCCAAACTTGATTTGATATGGATATTCAGTTCTGATCTGTAGCTTGTTGGCGTGTTGATTGCTGAATATAACTTATCAAATGACAGAACTAAAAATAGTGATCAACTTAAGAGTTGTAGCCTTTTAAGTATTCTTTCTGGATCATCTTGAATCATTAGATTTGAATTTCAGTAGCGAAAGGTATGACTCAAATACTAAAATGTATCCAGTCAGAATCTGAGTCAAATTTGCTTCATCTCATCCGTTAATATTCTCTCTATCCATTTATCCCTTTGGATTTGGACTCTGTATTTGATGTTATCCTCAGTTGATCATTAGATTTAACCACTTGATTCACCAAAAACTGAATTTAACCAATTGGATTTGGGATCATCCTCCTCTAACCAAATAGATCTAGTTAAATCTGAATTTAACTGATATTGATTTGATTTTACATGACTATCTTCTGCAAAATAGACATTTAAGACAAGAAATTTAGCAGATTTTTTATATGATAAATGTGAACATGTAATAAAGAATAATGCAATAAATGTGTGCAATCACACCCCCACACCTATCTTTTGCTCGTCCTCGAGCAAAATTTCTGCAAAATAGACATTTAAGATAAGAAATTTAGCAGATTTATTATATGATAAATGTGAACATGTAATAAAGAATAATGCAATAAATGTGTGCAATCACACCCCCACACCTATCTTTTGCTCGTCCTCGAGTAAAATAACAAAACTAAATCAAAGATTATAAGACCACTTTCGCAGGTCGCGCGATTGTATTGAGCATGTGCAATAAGCCGTTAAACCTCTAGGTTCCCCCTAGAGGACGAGTTTTGTCCCGTGAGAGTTTTCAGTGAATTGCACCCACAAAATCCATAAAAAAGGAGAAAAATGTTAGTATTTTGAAAACACATTTTGAAAGAAAAATATTTGAAATATTATTGTAAGATTTAAGTAATATATAAGTTATAGGAAAACTGAAATTTTCATTCATAAACTTAGTCTCTATTTAAAAATTTGTTATCAATCAAAGTAAGGAGTCAAATTGTACTTCTCATCTAGTCTATTACTTTATCCTAAGTCATATGCACCTTCGTGACCGTGAAGTTTTGACTAAGGGTTCTTTAACTCTAACTATTATGCCTTATTTATTTATTTATATATATATATTTCTATTTTATTTTGGTGGTATTATTCTTAGTTCTATTAGGCTTTCTAATTTGCCCATGTAACGAGCCTTTAATCGGTGACTCCCAAACCAAATGGTCTTAGGGCACCGGGTGAGAAAACACCCCAAGAATTTAAGGACTCGAGCAAACAAGGCCACAAAATTAAGGAATTTATTATAAGAACCGCTTTTAGGCGTGAATACTTATGTTTTATGAGGCATAAATACCCAGCTTAATCGAGGAATATATATATATATATATATATATATATATATATATATATATATATATATATATATATATATATATATATATATATATATATATATATATATATATTTCTTTTTTTTAATAAGGCATAAGAATCTTTATTTTTGAACCCTAAGTGTGTAAGTGTATGAAGCATGCATATTTCATCAAGGTAAAAATCAAGACTAAATTACTTTCACAAATTTTCTTCCTAACCTTAGAAATCAAACAAATAATCATATTTTGACCAAGTTTAAGAAATCCTAATTTTTATTTTCCTATTCCTTAAAATTGACTTAATTTCTTACAAAAAAATATGTCAAAATATTATTTCTATTTTCAAAAAGTTTTTAAAAGTAAAGAAAATGTTAATTTTTTTTCTTTCTTTTAATAAAAAGAAAACCTAAGTTATGTTAGAACCCTCCCCCACACCTATCTCATGCATTGTCCTCAATGTATGAATTAATGCACAGATGCATGAAAAAGAAGAAAGAGAAGGAAAATATTACCTTAAGGTGGTGGTTCCGGTGGTGGTCAGATTGGTCCACGAAATGCGGCCCAATCGAATTTGCGTGGAGTTCAGAGGAACCCACCAGAAACCTCTCTAATATAATCCACTAAAATGATATATATATGAATGATTTTTATTAAAATTTTTACCCCATCTAATTTTCAAATTTCACAAATAATTTCGGAGTCAATTTTATCAACACCCTTGTCCCAAAATGGAGTGTGAAAAGATGGAATGATTTACTTGGACTTAGAAATTACGGGAACTAATACCGATTCAGGAAAATGACTTAAGTCAAGTAAAGGTTCAGGAGTCGAGATTGGGTCAGGAAGTGGGTCCAAATCAAGAAGTTGAAACTCAAGTCCACATTCATTTCCCAATAACAGAATGTGACTTAATATTGGTGATTCAAGTTCAAAAATGACAAGTGTGGGAATTAAAACTGACTCTAAAATATTACTCAAGTTGGGTAACAAAATAGGAGTAATATTGATTCAGGAATTTGAACTGGATCACAAATTTGAGAATCTAGGTCACATTTCTCATTGAGTTCAATTTCATAAAGATGAGAACTTGCCAATTTGTCAATGGGACTTTCAAAAGTATGAAATTGGTCAAATTCAATATGATTATCATAAAAGATTAACGATTCAATTTTATGATGAATTGGCACATGATCCAATGTTGACTCAGGAAAAAGATTGAAATCAGGTGAAGACACCGGAGTCATTATTGAATCAGGAAGTAGAATTGAATCACCAAGTTGAGGTTCAGGATCATATTCATTCTAAGTTCAATTTCAGGAAAGGGATAACTTGCCAAAATGTCAATGTGGTTTTCAAAATTTAGAGTTTGGGCAAGTTCAAATTAGTGTGCTGAAATGGAATCTTATTTTCCAAAACAACATGATTCTTTGGGTCTAACAGAATGGTTAGCGACATCAGAAATGGTCAAACGTGAGAATGGAGAGTTTGGACCATTATATCTATGTCATGATTACGAGCGATTTAAGCCTGAGTCATGGATTCAAGCAGCTTTTCATAGTCGATTGCTTCATCGTTTTTTTGCGATTGGACTTGAAAAGATGAAGTTTTGTTTTGAAATTTGTGGTAAAATTGTGAGTCCGTAAGATTTTGTGATTGTTGCTTGGACTCACGCATACTCATTTTCAAGATTGATGATTTTCTATTTTGAACTAGTGGAACTGAGTATGAATCTTGAAAATATTGTGAACAAGGTGGATAAGGAGGACAAGTTGGTTGAAAATTGGACTCGGGGGAGGTGAATCCTCATTGACTCTGTGAAGAGTTGAAATTATTTTGAAAATTATAGTCATAAGATTGGGGGCATAGGTTATATTGATTCGGATAAGACCAATCTGGCACATTAGATTGGTTAAAGTTATGATATGCCGGGTTGATAATATCCGAAAAAGAGGTAGGGGTGTAATATGGATTACCATTAAAATTGAAAAATTATTGTTATAATCCATATCACACATGAGATGTCAAACACAAACAAAGAAAAACAAACAAATAAACAAACAAATAAAAAGAGAAAAAACTAACCTAAGTTAGGGTAAACCTTAGACTTGACGACTCCTAACTGGTGAGACTGTCCACGGGGGTTATATTGCTGAATCTGATCACAAGTTAATCGGCCAGGTAGTGGCAAGATTGGTGGGAGGTATCCGAGCTTAAAGCAACGGGCCTAATTATGCCAAACCAGCAGCTTTCGGGATTTCGCCCCTCAATCCCCAACCTTAGACACCGATTTGGCAAGAGTCAAATTCAAATCAACTTCCCCCTTAGGTCAATCTTCTATTTGAGTCCGAGATGTCCCTAGGGCCAATGTCTACTCAGTTTTATTTAGGCTTGGGTTAGTGAGTGAGGAGATTGTTTGTAGGCTAAGGGAGGGTAATGACTTCCCTACCTTATCTTGTTTATAGGATAAGCCCTTAAATTAATTTAGTACTGTGTACAAGTATATAGAAAAAAGTAACACTCAAGAAATATTTCATACAAGAATGAACCCTATACTAAATTCTATGCACACATACCTTGGCTCCAACACTCTTCAACAGTAAATAGAAAATGTAACGAAATAGACACGTGCCTAAATGCAAAGTCTAAATCATTTTTAGCATTTACAATCAACCTTTTACTGTTGTGTTAGAAATGTACATACAGTGAGTCAAATAAGGAAATAAATAACTACAGATATTAAACTTTGCAATTCAGCCAACCTGCAAAAGTACAGGTTAGTAGTTCACTTAGATTGCCATAGAAATGTAACAAATCTGAGGGCTTCTGGGCTCTTCTTTCTAGAGCAGAGTCCAGGGCTACTTATATATTCACTGCAGCAAAATTCCTTGTTGTCAAACCTTTACACCAAGAACAAAGAAGAAAATTAACCAAAATTGTAAATCTAAAAAAAGAATAACTTACCGTCCCTCCCCGGCAACGGCGCCAAAATTTGATTGAGTTTTTACCTGCACACAAATACAGATTTCAGAACTTTAAGAATAGAATGTGCAAGTGCTCAATTCTACCGCAATAGCAAGTGGCTATGCAGGTCGTGATCCATAAGGAGGGACTAGCGATGGAAGCCTTTTAGTAAGTTCTCTTTTACACTACAAAGTATGGTTAAGGGTCTTCTTTTAGTTCTTTAAAAGAAAAAGAAAAAAAGTTATAGTTAAGTTAAGAAGAAAGTGGTTGATTGAGAAGGTGGAGAAAATAGAAAATGGATATATACAAAGAAATTGAAAAGAGTGATAAAAGAGTTGGGTGTTGATGATGTTGGTGATCTAAACTATAGAATTAAAAGAAAGACAACTAAAACCTAAAAAACTTACTTACCTCTTCGGCGCCTGCTTACCTTTGACCCGTATCGACGATGTACCTTTGTTTGAAGGCGAGTGAAGTATGACAAATAGGATCTTCCCCATTCCTGATTTACACTATGAAATGAAGAGGCAAGCTACACTACTATAGAAATGGATATCCATCACTATAAGCCATCAATGACACTTGCAAGGGCAAGGCAACTTCGAGGCTATCGGTTTAATTTAGATCCACAAACACAGAAGAGGGAAGCAAACAAAAACAAGAATAGAAAAGAAAAGAAAAGAAAACTTCGATTCGATTCAAATAATATTAAAAGAAAAGATTATTAACACCGGTGTCACCCTCAATACAAGCTTGTTCTCATTCCTCCATGAAAGTCTCCCCTCCTCTCAGTTACATAAAGAAAATAAAAATTACATAAAAGAAAACTAAAAACCTAAGTTACAAACTACAGAATAGCTTAAATTTTACTCTCTGCTTGGTCGTTCCCCTTTGCCTTTGAGATTTTAGGTATTTATAGGAGAAATAAAGAGGTTAGAGGAGTATGAAGATAGGGGAAGCTGGATATTTCTGAATTTGAACTCTCCCCTTATCTCCAAACTTGATTTGATATGGATATTCAGTTCTGATCTGCAGCTTGTTGGCGTGTTGATTGCTGAATATAACTTACAAATGATGAAATTAGAAATAGTGATCAACTTAAGAGTTGTAGCCCTTTACGTCGTCTTTTTGGATCATCTTAAATCATTAGATTTGAATATTGGTAGCGAAAGTTATGATTCAAATACTAAAATATATCCAGTCAGAATCTGAGTCAAATTTGCTTCATCTCATATGTTGATCTTCTCTCTATCCATTTATCCCTTTGGATTTGAACTCTGTATTTGACGTAATCCTCGGCTGATCTTTAGATTTAACCACTTGATTCACCAAAAACTCAATTTAACCAATTGGATTTGGGATCATCCTCTTTTAACTAAATAGATCTAGTTAAATCTGAATTTAACTGATATTGATTTGATTTTATCCTCTTTCTCCCCATGATTATCTTCTGCAAAATAGACATTTAAGACAAAGAATTTAGCAAATTATTATATAATAAATATGAAAATATAATAAAGAATAATGCAATAAATGTGTGCAATCATCATTCTCCTCAATAGAATGACAGATCCACTTAAATTACTTAAATTGCAAAATCCCGTTACTGTTATGCTAAATATTACACCACTAACAGCAAATCTTCTTTCCATAGGAAAATCAATGTTTGTCATATTAACATTTATCTCTGACAACTTATTCCCTAAAATCTCCACCAAAATCCTCTACCAATTCCCTTTCATGGAATAGTAGGACCACAAAAAGTTGTATTCATTTCTTTGGTAAAATGATTACAGATCGAATCTATCATGTTAACATTACACCTCTGACAGTAAGATTTTGATGTATCCCCAACGGATAAAATTTTTACTTGTCAATTCTTTTTCATAGAATGGCATGGCCACCAAATTTGCTCAAATCGCAAGACTAATCCTGGTCAAGTTAACATCACACCTCTGACCAAACTTGCTTTGCTTAAATTGTAAATTTATCTCACTGTTAAGTTAACATTACACCTATGACAATGATCTTCTCGATTTTCTCAGTGAAAATGAGACCTTTCAATGCTATGTTAAACATCACACCTCTAGCATTTGTTTCATTGTTAAGTTAAATACCACACCAATGACAATGATCTTCTCTCGATTTCCCAATGAAACTGAGACTTTCAAATGCTAAGTTAAATATCATACCTCTAGCATTCATTTCATTGTCAAGTTAACATCACACCTATGACAATAATCTTCTTTCGATTTTCTCAATGAAACTGAGACTTTCAATGCTAAGTTAAACATCACACCTCTAGCATTCATTTCATTATCAAGTTAATAATACATCTATGACAGTGATATCTCAGTTTTCTCGATAAAAATGAGACCTTCTTGGTGCTAAGTTAATATCACACCTCTAGCACTCATCTTTATCAAGTTAACAACACACTTCTGATAACTAAATTTGCTCAAATCGTCAAACCAACCCGTCATGTTAACATTATACCTCTGACGGTAAAAATCTCTATGGATCCTCAACAAATCCAATCCCACTTTCCATTCTCTCCAACAGAATGACAGGTCCACTTAATTTGCGTAGATTACAAAACTAATCGCTATTATGTTAATATCACACCTCAAACAGTATACTTCCATTTCATTAATTTTCAGCAGAGTTCTAGTCATGTTAACACTAAACCTCTGATGATAAACTCGGACATAATCCCTAGGGGATCAAACTCTACTTGTTATTCTCATCAATAGAATAGCAAGTTTATAAAACTTGTTCAAATCACAAGTTCAGATCCTACAGTCAAGTTAACATCACACCTCTGACAGTAACCCTCTCAAATTCCCCCGGTGGAATTATTTAATTTGTTAAGTTAATATCACATCTCTGATAATTAAAACTCTTTTCTTTACTCAGTCTAGTTTTCTAGTGAAAAAAACAGACATGATTTAAGAAGCTTTGAGCGTGACCTCCGCATCTCAAGCACAGAGCCATGTCTCAAACACCAAGCCAGAGTCGCGTCTCAACATCAAATAAAGATTGTGCCTTTTGGAGTCCACGACACCCGCGTCAATGACAGGCGCGTGATTAGTCTCTTATATTGCATAATTTTTACCACATCTGCACATTTATCTTATATAAAATACCGCTAAAATTGGTTTGCTTGTGTGATCCTAGGTCCATGGTGTGCAATGAAGAAGAAGACCCTAAATCACCATTTAATGGGTGATTAAAGGCCTACAAAGTAGCCTTTGACCTTAGGAGGAGATTCTGTCAGACCAGGGAGATCAAGTCCAAAATCCGGAAGATCCAACTTACAGGAGACTGAAGCGACTGCACGTAGCAGGCGGCGCTACACGCGCTGCCCTGGTACAGCCACGAAAATGCGGCTCTGCCCGCATTTCCGCGGCCGTACTGGCATGGTCGCGCCAGTGCCTCAGGCCAGGGGTTACCCCCTAGCCCTCTTTCCCCTGGTGCCTATAAATACCCCCCTTGGGGGTTCTTCAGGGGGATATTCAGAGCTTTAGGAGTTGTTAATTTGTTTTTAGGAGTTTTAGTTGTTTTTATGTTTCCTTCTTCTTTTAGTTAGTTTAGCCATTAGAGTGAGAGAGAGAGTGTGTACAAGTTGTATTTGAAGGTGACAAGCTTATACAAGTAATTACTTTTCTTTTTTCTTTTCATTTACTTGGTGTTTTCATTTGCTTCTACCTCTTTGTTTTAGTGTAACACCCTTTCTCTTTACCTCTTCTCTCTTGTTGTTTCCTTTACTATCATGTCTAACTAACTCTCTTATTGCATGGCTAACTAACTACTAACATACTAATCTTTAACAACTTGATTGATAAATCCAAATGAGTCAATAGTGTCAAACAAGTCTTGTGCAAATGAGAGCTATGATATCTTAAAACGAGGGTTCTAACTCTAACTTACTCACAAGTATTCGCTTTCTTATATTTTATGCTTAACGGGTTTTTGATGATCTATGGATTATAAACTTTACTTGTTTTTGTAAGTTAGAGATATTCCTATTAACTTTGTCGATACCATTAGTGCACTTATTTCTTTCCTTATTCTCGTCTTCAATTGGATCTTGATAAGGGAATGTCCAAGTTTTGCCGAGTAAAGCTAAGTCAAAGGAAGGACTTTCATTCGGTCTCCAACGTGAATAGTTCCTATGCATAAAGGTTATGCTTGCCTATGATCCATCGTGAGGCTACATCTTCAAGAAGTTAGGGATTAGTGAGAGCACTTAATAGAAAGTTAGCCATGCGTTTTTACCATCAAGAAAATCCACTTTTACAAAGCAACAAACTAATCCAAAATAATTCTTGAAACAACACTTGTTTTCATATCAATTCTTTATTTGAAACAAAGAACTTTCTCTTTACTTTGAACAAAGAAGCCGCATCAAAGCTTCCATCGCTCTCCCTCCTTGTGGATATGACCTGTATAGCCACTTTGCTACTGCAGAAGAATCACAAAAGCAGTAACATCGACCCACATTCCTTTACTTATATTTGTGCATATTTTTTGCCGATCAAATTTTGGCGCCGTTGCCGGGGAGGGAACGACTTTATTGTTCAATACTAAAGATTTTTCTTTGTTTTTGTGTGTAGGATAAGTACCAAGGAGCTAGCTATTACGGGAAGCAAGAGTGGTGGCCAAAGACACTGCACGAGGAATTCATTTGCCCTCAAAAAATTCATGTAAAAGCGAATTTTTCCAATTGAAGTACTAACAGAAGCTCTTCTGCAGGGTTGCCGAAAATCGCTCAAATTGCTTTCTCTAATTTTTAGCTCATTTGTTTGCTTTACCTTTATACTTGTAATAATTCAACAGAAATCCATTTATTGCTAAATTGAAAATCGAATTAGACTCTTTCATTTAGGGCACGTGTCTATTTCAATTCATTTCAATTTCTGTTGAAGAGTGCTGGAGAAAGGTACGTGTGCATTCATATAGAATAGGACCAACATTTTGGAGTGATTTATCACTTTGAGTGTTATCTTGTTGTGAATAAACTGTACACTTGCACAATTGACATTAAGGGCAAAATTCTAAATAAAAAGATAAGGTGGGGATTTCATCACCCTTCCTTAGCCCAAAAATCATCTCCAAGTGCACTCACATAACCCAAGTCTTAACTAAAAATTGATATACGTTGGCCCTAGGTATATCTTGGACTCACTAAGAGATTAACCGAGGGTGAAAATTACAAGAACTATACTCCTACAAAATCGGTGTCTAAGGAAAGTGGATTGAGAGGTTAAGCCTCGAAAGCTCCGTGGTTTGGCGTAATTAAGGCCCGTGGCTCACGCACGGATACCTCCCACCGAGTTTTGCCCTTTCCTTGTCGATTAGCTTGTAGTCGAGTTCTTGCAACAACCTCCCCCGGAGAATCGACCAGTTAGGAGTCGTCTAGGTTCAGGTACCTTAGACTAAGGCTTGGTGGTTATTTTTCTTTTTTTTCTTTCTTTTATTTGTTTTTTATTCTTTTCATTTGTTTGTTGTCTATACGTTGTTTGTGGTGTGCTGCATGCAAGAGTGGGTAAGAGATCCTGTAACTTTCAGATTAACCAGAAACACTTCTCTACCCTTGCATCCAGAACCGGTAATGGCGTCACTTCAGGACAGGTTTTACCCGATCAGAACCTCACTGCCATCTTGTATAAAACTGCCTGAGGCGAATGAAAATAACTTTAAATTAAAGCCTCAATTCATCAACACTCTTCCAAAATTTTATGATTTAGAATCAGAAGATGCATACTTCTTTGTGAGAGAATTTGAAAAAGTATGTCTCATGATGTGCATTCCCCAGTTAGGAGACGATGCCATTAGGTTACATTTCATTTCCTTCTCCCTAAAGGACCTAACTAAAAAATGGTTGTACAGTTTGGCTGTAGATTCAGTTACAACGTGGGATGATTTCGTCAAGGCCTTCTTGAAGAAATTTTACCCAATCCACAAAACTGCCCTAATTAGAAAGAATATAATGCAGTTCAAGTAAGAACAGAGCGAACCATTTTGGAGATACTTTGAGCGATTCACAGATCTCCTAACTCAGTGCCCTCACCACGGTGTGGAGAAATAGCGTCAGTGCCAGATTCTCTATGATAGTTTGGATTATCAAATGAAAACCCTGTTAGAAACCATGTGTCAGGGAGAGTTCTTGTAAAAGGATGAAAATCAGGGTTGGGATTTGTTTGAGGATTTAGCTGAGAAAACCCTGCAATGGGAGCCAACCTCAGAAAAACCAAGGAATTCACAGTCTATACTTCAAAAGGAGGGCTCCTATCCTTAGAATCATCCATAGCTACAGAAGCTAAGATTGCTACCCTGATGAGGAGAATAGAGGCTCTAGAAATAAAAGAGCCAGCCAATGTCAACCAAATCAACCCACCATCAATTCACAATCCGGGTTGTTCATACTGTCAGGCATCAAGCCATGTCTTTGAAGAGTATCCTGTTTTCCAGACTCACCAAGTGCCATCGGAACACATGAATGCGGCCTACTCACGGCCGCTGCATAATCCTTACTCGCAAACATACAATCCCGGTTGGAGAAATCACCCAAATTTCTCTTAGGCCCATAACAATTCTCCTAGGCCAAATTTCCCCAATCATCTCCACCATCCCAGTCATCCAACAAATTTTCCCAGTCAAGCTCCATCTTCCTTCTACCAAAGTTCACCAATTGAGAAGAAATTTAGTAAATTGAAGGAGAGCATGGAGGCTTTTATGAAGTCCCAAATCGCCTTTATGCAAATCAGGGACAAACATTGAGCAACCATTCATAGGCCATATCGAGATTGGAAATGCAGATGAGCCAATTAGCTAGCTCTCTAAGTGAAAGACTAAAGGGTACTTTACCTAGTCAGCCACTAGTTAACCCTAAGAACTCCAATCAAGCGTATGAAATTCAAGATCCTCAGATCATCCAGTGCAATGTTGTTCATACTCTTCTATCAGGAAAGAAGGTGGACAACCAGGTCTATCAGCAAAAAAATCCTTCCCACATTGATCCTGCTCCTGCTTCCACATCTGCCAGCTCCTCCCAAACTGCTCCATAAATGTCTGATAAAGACACAGCTGCTGAACAAGTTCATAAGCCAGCACTCTTTCCCAATAGGCTTGGAACAATAATAAGAACATGCATATGGAGAAGATACTTGAGATGTTTAACCAGGTCAAACTGAATGTGCCTCTTCTTGACGCTATCTAACAAGTCCCAGCCTATGCCAAATTTCTTAAGGATATGTCTAAAAAGAAGAGAAAGACAAATGTGCCCAAGAAAGTGTTCTTGGCAACCAACATAAGCGAAATTCTGTCTGGTCCCATTCTGGTGAAATACAAAGACTCCGGATGTCCTACAATTTCCTGCACCATAGGACAAACAGAATTAGCAGAGCACTCCTTGACCTGGGAGCAAGTATCAACTTGCTACCTCTCTCAGTATGCCAACAACTTGGGTTGGGTGAGCTGAGTCCAACTCGAGTCACCATTCAGTTAGCTGACCGATCTGTGAAAATCCCGAAGGGGAAAATCACAGATGTCCTTATCCGGGTCGGGGATTTCATCTATCCCGTTGACTTCATTGTACTTGAGACCCAACCCGTGTCAGATCTGCGGTCTCAAACTCTGGTCATCTTAGGGCGCCTATTCCTTACTACAACTAATGCCATAATCAACTGTAGGAACGGGTCCATGCGATTGACCTTTGGAGACATGACGAAGGAAGTCAATGTCTTCAATCTTGGAAGACAGCCCAGGGATATAAATGATCAGACTTTTGATGTCAATTCCATTGAAAATTTGACCAGTGAGCATGAAGAAAGTATAGAGATGGAAACAGGGAGTGAGTTTGATGTGGAATCTGAGGATTTCAACCTAGACCAGATCGTAGATTCGGCAGTGGACTGGGCATCAAGTCCAAGTGTACCCCATTCTAGGATCGAAATTCCAGATATCACCTCCAGTGATTCAATACCTTCCCTAGAGTTAAAAGCCTTACATGAACACCTCAAGTACGCCTACTTGGGCGCAAGAGAAACCCTGCCAGTCATTATAGCATCCCATCTGACTGAGCAACAAGAGGACAGCTTGATGTCTATTCTGAAGAGACATAGGGAAGCAATTGGATGAACAATAAAAGATATCAAGGGGATAAGTCCAGCAATAGTTCAACTAGAATTCATTTAACCGATGAAGCGATTACCAGAAGGGACCCACAGCGCAGGCTTAACCCACTCATGCAAGAGGCTGTAAAAACAAAATTTTTAAAACTATTAGACAATGAGATCATTTATCCCATTTCTGATAGCCAATGGGTTAGCCCGGTTCATGCGGTCCCCTAGAAAGTTGGTTTTACGGTGGTAGAGAATGAGCAGAAAGAGTTGGTACAAACAAGACTACCTATCAAGGTTCGTGTTTGAATTGACTATAGAAAGTTGAATGCGGCCACTCGTAAAGACCACTTTCCGCTACCCTTCATTGACCAAATGCTTGAACGCCTGGCTGGACATGAGTACTATTGTTTCTTGGATGGGTAGTCGGGATACAATCAGATCCCCATTGCTGTAGAAGATTAGGAGAAGACTACGTTCACCTGCCTATTCGGAACCTTCGCCTACCGACGCATGCCCTTCGGATTATGCAACGCTCCCTGACATTCCAACGGTGAATACTCAATTTGTTCTCTGACATAGTGGAACGTTTTCTTGAGATTTTTATGGATGACTTCTCCATCTACGGAGATTCATTTGATCAATGTCTTCATCATCTAGAGTTAGTTTTGCAAAGATGTAAGGAGAAGAATCTAACTCTGAACTGGGAGAAATGTCATTTCATGGTGAGACAGGGGATTGCCTTAGGCCATGAGATATCTAGGAGAGGAATTGAAGTGGACAAGGCAAAAGTAGAAGTGATTGCTAAGCTTCCACCACCTAAAAGAATCAAGGATATCAGATCCTTTCTAGGGCTTGCTGGGTTCTACCGATGGTTCATTAAGGATTTTAACAAAATCGCTAGGCCCTTAACCAATCTGCTCGTTAAGGACGTGCCCTTTGATTTTAACGAAGTATGTTTCAAATCATGGGAGAAGTTTAAGCAAGACCTTGTATCTGCGCCTATTATTTCTGCTCCAGATTGGGCACAACCGTTTGAAATCATGTGTGATGCCTCTGATTTTGCTATCGGCGCTATTCTTGGACAGCGCATCGACAATAAGCAACACGTGATGCCCAACAAAATTATACAACGACCGAGAAGGAATTCTTGGCTGTTGTCTTTGCGTTAGAAAAGTTCCGGCCCTACTTGTTAGGATCAAAGACGGTGATTTTCACGGATCATTCGGCATTGAAATATCTCATGATCAAGAAGGAAGCAAAAGACCGATTAATTCGATGGATCCTTCTGCTTCAAGAATTTGACCTTGAAATTCGGGATAAACGAGGTATAAAAAATGTGGTTGCTGATCATCTGTCATGAATTCTGAACGCACCTCTCATACAAGCTCCGATAAACGAGGATTTCCCAGACGAGCACATCCTGGCCATTTTCAAGGAACCATGGTATGCGGACATAGTCAATTACCTGGCCACTAGACAATTACCCACTGACTGGACAAAGCAAGACCAGTATAGTTTCTTTGCCCAAGTATGGTACTTTTTCTGGGAAGAGCCGTATCTTTTTAAGTATTGTTCCGACCAGATTATTCGACGATGCATACCAGAGGAAGAACAGAGGAGTGTGCTTAGCTTTTGCCAAGAACTTGCATGCGGTGGACATTTTGGTCCCCGCAAAACCGTAGAGAAAGTTTTACAAAGTGGGTTTTACTGGCCCACTTTGTTCAAAGACTCATTCCACTCTTGCAAGTCATGTGCAAATTGTCAGAAAATTGTGAAAATTTTGAGAAGAGACATGATGCCCCTCAACCCGATTCTTGGAGTCGAAATTTTTGATGTTTGGGGTATCGACTTCATGGGACCATTCCCAAATTCATTCGGCAACCAGTTCATCATGGTTGCTGTAGATTATGTCTCTAAATGGGTAGAAACTATGCCTACAAAGACCAATGACAACAAAGTGGTTGTCAAATTTCTCAAGAAAAATATCTTCTCCCGATTTGGCACCCCCAGAGCGATAATTAGTGATAATGGGTTGCATTTCTACAATAGAGTTTTTGAAGCTCTGATGCGAAAATATTCCATCACTCACAAGTTATCCACTCCGTATCATCCCCAAACAAATGGGCAAGTCAAAGTGACCAATCGACAAATCAAGCTCATTTTGGAAAAGACTGTTAGACAAAACCAAAAGGAATGGTCGGTCAAGCTAAACGATACGTTATGGGCTTACCGAACCGCTTTTAAGACGGTCCTGGGGATGTCTCCTTATAGAGTCGTATTTGAAAAATCCTATCACCTGCTAGTCGAGTTACAACACCGAGCCCTATGGGCTATTAAGCAACTCAATTTCGATCTGACCAAAGCCGGTGAACTAAGGAAACTGCAGATCTCAGAGTTGGAGGAGATACACAATGAGGCTTACGAGAACGTAAGGATTATAAAGAGCAGAACTAAAATTTTTCATGACCAGATTATCAACCGGAAAAACTTTACTCCAGGAGACAAGGTTCTGCTACATAACTCGAGACTTCACATTCGCGGTGAAGCTGAAAACTCGTTGGTCTAGACCATTCATTGTGCACACCGTCTTCCCACATGGTGATGTGGTTATTGTTGATCCTAAGAGTAATACGGAATTCAAGGTGAATGGGCAAGGACTGAAGCCCTTTTTTACCACTGAGCCTGCGTCCCAGGCTGAAATTGTGCTCAGTCTTTTCACTCCATCATACACCTGACCATCGCAATCCACACACCACCAAAAAAAGTGTAAATAAAAATTTCTTTATACTTATTGTTTATATGCTCACTCCTTATATACTTGTATATACCCTTTTTGGACATTTCTTCTTCTCCCTCTCCCTTAGCCTATTCGCACTTGGACGGCCTGAGTCGACGGAGACGGTGATATCTTTTCTTTACATTTGCATTTACATGACTAGCATTGAGGACAATGCATTAGATAGGTGGGGGGGGGGGGGGGGTGCTAACTTTCTTTCTTTTCTTTTTACTTTAAAAAAAAATCCTTAACGAAAAAAGAATTTTTATACTCTTTATAAAAATGCCAAAAGGTTGAAAGAATTAAGGGAACCTTATTAAGAAATCTTTATTTTAGCCTAAATAAAACAGAAACATTGGTTTGACTAAGAGTTGGGAGGGACAAGAAAAATAACTTATATCTTTTATTTACCCTTAGAGAATATGCATAAACCACACACACGCGCTTGGGATTTAGAGACACAACTTTGGAGGAAAAAAAAAGCTGGATAATTGTGTCTCAAGAATTATGATTACTCACGCCAAATATATATATATATATATATATATATATATATATATATAAATGAGTAAATCTTAATTTCGTGGCCTACTTTACTTGCATATTTGACCTGAGGGGTGTTTTTCCACCTGGTGCCCTAAAACCATCTGGTTTGGGAGTCATCAGTTTGATATGTGTTATATGAGTAAAGTAGAAAGTCTAAAAAAAACCAAGAATAAACATCTAGATAAATATTAATTAAATGACATTCAAAGTTGAGTTGAGAATTCCCAAGCACATCACACTTACACATTATGCATATCTATCTAAAGCAAAATAACAGAATGAGTTAGAAGTACAAGATCCTTTCTAAATTCAAAGAAAAACTATAATTTCTTCTTTTATGAAGGCTAAAGTATAGGAGGACTTATGAGGATTAAACCTAATTCTTATATCATTCGGTTATTTTTACTTAGATGATTGAAAGTTTTTTTTCTTGAAAGAGATTTGCTGACAACTAATCATTTATTGGATTTTGTGGGTGCAATCTGCTAAAAATCCTCAGGAGACAACGCTCCTCCTCTAGGGGAAACCTAGAGGTTTAAAGGCTTGTTGCACATGCTCAGTGCAATCGCGTCACCTGCGAAAGTGGTGTAATAATTCTCTTATTTTTGTTTTGCTCGGGACGAGCAAAAGGATAAGTGTGGGGGTGTGATAAGTCTCTAATATTACATAATTTTTATCACATCTGCACATTTATCTTATATAAAATACTGCTGATAATGGTTTGCTTGTGTGATCCTAGGTCCATGGTGTGTAATGAAGAAGAAGACCCTAAATCACCATTTAATGGGTGATTAAAGGCCTACAAAGTAGCCTTTGACCTTAGGAGGAGATTCTGTCAGACCAGGGAGATCAAATCCAAAATCCAAAAGATCCAACTGA
Source organism: Agave tequilana (assembly GCA_038442645.1). Taxonomy (NCBI): domain Eukaryota; kingdom Viridiplantae; phylum Streptophyta; class Magnoliopsida; order Asparagales; family Asparagaceae; genus Agave; species Agave tequilana. The sequence goes on from JAVJIF010016099.1 coordinate 52,141, forward strand.
CAGGGGACTGAAGTGACTGAACGTAGCAGGCGGCGCTGCGCGCGCCACCCTGGTACAGCTGCGGTGCCTCGGGCCAGGGGTTGCCCCCTGGCCCCCTTTCCCCTGGTGCCTATAAATACCCCCTTGGGGGTTCTTCAGAGGGATATCCAGAGCTTTAGGAGTTGTTGTTATTTTGTTTCTAGGAGTTTTAGTTATTTTTATGTTTCCTTCTTCTTCTAGTTAGTTTAGCCATTAGAGAGAGAGAGAGAGTGTGTGCGTACAAGTTGTATTTGAAGGTGACAAGCTTATACAAGTAATTACTTCTCTTTCTTCTTTCATTTACTTGGTGTATTCATTTGCTTCTACCTTTTTGTTTTAGTGTACTACCCTTTCTCTTTACCTCTTCTCTCTTGTTGTTTCTTTTCCTACCATGTCTAACTAACTCTCTTATTGTATGGCTAACTAACTACTAACCCACTAATCTCTAACAACTTGATTGATAAACCCAAATCAGTCAATAGTGTCAAACAAACCTTGTGCAAACGAGAGCTATGATATCTTAAGACGAGGGTTCTAACTCTAACTTACTCATAAGTATTCGCTTTCTTATATTTCATGCTTAACGGGTTTTTGATGATCTATGGATTATAAACTTTACTTGTTTTTGTAAGTTAGAGATATTCCTATTAACTTTGTCGATACCATTAGTGCACTTATTTCTTTCCTTATTCTCGTCTTCAATTGGATCTTGATAAGGAATGTCCAAGTTTTGCCGAGTAAAGCTAAGTCAAAGGAAGGACTTTCATTCGGTCTCCAACGTGAATAGTTCCTATGCATAAAGGTTATGCTTGCCTATGATCCATCGTGAGGCTACATCTTCAAAAAGTTAGGGATTAGTGGGAGCACTTAGTAAAAAGTTAGCCATGCATTTTTACCATTAAGAAAATCCACTTTTACAAACCAACAAACCAATCCAAAACAATTCTTGAAACAATACTTGTTTTCATTTCAATTCTTAATTTGAAACAAAGAACTTTCTCTTTACTTTGAACAAAGAAGCCGCATCAAAGCTTCCATCGCTCTCCCTCCTTGTGGATACGACCCGTATAACCACTTTACTACTACGGAAGAATCACAAAAGAAGTGACATTGACCCACATTCATTTACTTATATTTGTGCATTCTTTTTGCCGATCAGCGCGTCCAACGCGACAATCACGAGAGCCGCGTCCTCTCTCTTCAAATATAAGGAGTATGTCTCTACTTCTGCAATCAGTTCAATAGTACACTGGCAAAAGCAATCAACAACCCTACCAGTTCAACAGTACACCGATAACCAAATCAAAGCTCAGATAAATTCTAAACTATGTATCTAGATTCTTTCAACGATCTTCCCTGGAGGCTTCAACCAGTTTAACAGTACAATCACGAAGACCAGAATCCAAACAAGATCAAGCTCAGGACATCTCAAAAGATTATCAGTCTAATCATGGGAATCCAAATCAACATAAAGTCCAAAGTGTTCCGAAAACTGTCCCAGTCAACCGCAGAGTTTTGAAAACTTTGGAGGGGGTTCTGTAGGCTGTCTAAAAATTACTAACGACAAAGTTTCAGACGCAGACCTCAGAAATGTGGAGGTCGCGTTTTAATCTCAGACGCGGACCTCACGTCCTTTATCAAACGCAGAGGTCATGCTCCAACCTTAGACACGGACCTCGCGTCCTTTGTCAAACGCGGAGGTCACGTTCCAACATCTAACGCAGACTCATCAACAACACGATGCGAGGAACGCGTTCTATGCCAAACTTAATAGTCGTGCTGCTATTCAATATGCGGACAGGGTCATATTTTAACGTCAAAACGTGAGCCTGTGTAGTTTCGCGTTTCAACTTCAATGCAAGCCTGTGAGCTCCGCGTTCCAACACAAACGCGAGCCTGTGAGCTCTATGTCTCAACATCAGAGCGATGTCTACATTTAGCACGAGACCTGCATTTTTACTGTAACTAATAGCCGCAAACTTGGTCAGTTGCACCCCATTTTCTCTTCACATAATGGGGAATAACTTCCCATTATGGAGAGATTTAAGGGGTTGGTTACACCCCTCCCATTATGGAGAGATTTAAGGGGTTGGTTACACCCAAGAATCCTCTATAAGTAGCTATGAATAGATAGGGGAAAAGAGGGGAGTTCTGGAGGTGGAACTCAAGAAGCCATGGCCAGAGGAGGAGAATCTCCAAAAAGACACACTTGATGCTTAATACTTGAAGCTGGATAACTACAAAAGGCTGAAGCTTGAGCACACGACTGCTGAAAGAGAATACTCTTTATAAACTTACTGAGTTCAAGTTCTATAATCTCATTGAGATTTTAGCCGCTGATTAAGATTTTATATTTTACCAGTGTGCTTCCAATGAGAGCAAGAAGATCTGAAGATCAAGCTTCCAGTTCGACTCGTCAACGGAGAAGGGAATCACTTGTTTCACGTTAGAAAAGCCTTGGTCGACGTAAAGTTTCTTTGAGTGGCTGAAAAGTTACAATGGAACAATTCTGATTACAAAAGAGGGAGAAGATATGATTCTCCCCTTTGTTTAAGGCTGGGTTCTTTGTGTGACGATGGAGAGTGATTCTTGTTCTCTATTAACCGGCCAACTGTCTAACTTCTCTTCAGGATGCTCTCAAAGACTAATCAGAAGGGAGCTCTGTTTTTAACACACTAAGTGTTTAGAGTTCACTGATTACTCTTTTTCTCCTTCTCTCCAAGAAAGCAAGAAGCTTTTAGCTTTTAGGCTAAGAATTCTCAGCTCTCAATTTCAGAAAAAACCTTTTCCTTTCAAAAGTCCTCTCCCTGTTTCATAACTCCTCAGGCTATTTATAGGGAGTCATAGGGGTATTATTATCCACTAAAATCCTCCATAATGGGGATTAACTCCTCCATTATGTGGGGAGTTAATTGACCCAATAATGGGGGTTTGTTACAATAGAAACGTGGGTCTCGCGCTAGACGCGGACCTCGCGTTGCTTGTTGTAGACGTGGGTGTCTCAGAACACAGAGTTGCTCAGACTCACATTTGAAGTGAGATGCAGGTTTCTGAGACCTGCGTCTGAAGTGGAGCGCCAAGTTACTCAGACCCGTGCTTGAAATGGGATGTAGAATTACTCAGACTCGCGTTCAACGTGGGTTTACTCAGGCCCGCGTCTGAAATCTCCATGCTTCTTTCGACGCGAGGTCTGTGTTTTAGTCAAAACGCGACCTTCACGTTGAAATGGGGCTCGCGCCTGATGGCTTGTTCTTAGTAATTTTTAGACAGCTTACAGAACCCTCTCCAAAGTTTTCAAAATTTCGCAGTTGACTGGGACAGATTTTTAAACACTTTGGACTTCAGTTGTTTTGGACTTCCCATAATTGGACTGACAATCTTTTGAGATGCCGTGAGCTTGATCCTATCTGGATTGTAGTCTTCGTGAGTGTACTGTTGAACTGTTTGAAGCCTTCAGGGAAGATCATCACAAGTGTCTTAGAATCTCGGTCTAGCACTTGTCATTTACTCTGGTTTGTTTGTCGGTGTGCTATTGAACCGGGAGAGTTGTCGATTGCTTTTACTAGTGTATTGTCGAACTGATTGTAGAATCAGAGACATACTCCTTGTATGTGAGAGAACGCAACCCTCATAGATGGGGTTGTCATGCTGATCAAGTGGAGACGCAAACTTCAGTGGAGTTGAAACACAACCCTCAATTATCAGAGAGATGCGGCTCTTTATTGCTGTTGAGACGAGGCTCTTGATCGCTGTTGAGACGCGACTCTCGAAACATGAAGATCACATTAGATGCTTCGAGGTGCGAACGCAGGCACCACTTGGGACGTGTGTCTAGCTCGGACTGAGCTCGAGATACGCGCCGCTTATCTCGGCCATGGAAAGGCCTATAAAAGACCCGGGTTTTTCAACAGTCAATTCACTTGGACTATTCATCATCTTTGATCAGACCCGCGTCTAAAGCTCTTGAGCTTTCTCAAAACACATAAAGCTTCGAACTTTTTCAATCTTTTTGAAGTTTTTCACCGTGCTCATGGCTCCAAAAGTGAAGACTATTGCTACTGATTTGTCTCTAAAACTACATATTTTATACCACATATTCATATTTATTTAATATTAAATTCTGCTAATAATACCTCTCTTGTGTGTTTCTAGGTCCATGGCATGAAATGAAGAAGAAGAACCAAAATCACCATCTAATTGGTGATTAAAAACTTACAAATATAGCCATTGACTTTGGAGGGCTGTTTCATCAAAACCAGGGGCCCAAATCCGAAAACCAGTAAGGACATCCGAGAAGCGCGCAACAGGTGGCGCTGGCGCGCTTCCCAAGCATTGCCGTGGAAATGCAGCAAATGCCGCATTTCTGAGGCAATTTTATGGAGCCGCGCGTCGAGATTCGACGCACGGATCCGTACAGTCCTCTGGTGCCCCTTTTTGCCTATAAATACCCTGTTGGTGTTCTTCACAAAGAGATATACAGAGAGTAGGGTAGTTTTTTTTCATGTTGTACTTTGAGGTAGTTTAGTTTAGTTCTTCTTCTACTTCCTCTTTGTATTTTTCATTTCTTTTAGATCTTGTATAGGAGAGAGAGAGTGGAACATGGTTGGAAAGCAAGAGTGCTTGTAATAGAAGGTGACAACTTATGAAAGGTTCTCTCTTTACCTCTCTTTGTTTTTCTCTCTAACTCCTTTTACATGTTTAGCTAATTTTCTCTCATGGCAACTAACTACTAACTAGTAACTTGCTAACTTCTTACTTGATAATCCACATGAATCTAATAGCCTCTACTTGACCTTACTCTTGTAAGAGCCATTAATGGCTCATGATGATGGATTCTAACACTCTAATATCCTAACTCTCTAATAAGCTAACATTTCTTTACTCCATGCTTACTCTTGTTTAGTTTTGATGGTTTAAGTGTAACTTGCACTTGTTGTGTTGAGTTTGGATGTGAAAGTTATCGCATGGGTCATGCTTTGAAACGCTCTTGAACCAAGGACTAGTGATGGCCAAGGATACATGTGAGGCAACTATCACAAAGAGGTTAGCATGGTTAGTGGAGCCATTAGTAGTTAGTAGCTATGAGTTTTCTTTCCTTTTTACTTTATTTTAGAAATATACCAAAAATCACAAATACATTCTTTTCTATGTTTTCACTTCTTTGTTTTCACCGTACTTCTCTTTTCATTCTTTGTTTTGTTTTCTTTTGATTCTTTAAAACATTGAAGAACTGTTAACATATACGTGAACATACCGTGTAAGCTTCTATCGCCTCGCGTCCTTGTGCATTCGACTCGTTTTATTCTCTATGCGATAACGGAAGTATCGGGGTAGCCAAAGCGCACACACTTTAACTCTTGACTTCAAAACATACACTTTTCGTGCGCTGTTTTCCCCCGATCAAATTTTGGCACAGTTGCTAGGGATGGGAACGGTTTGATTTCACATTTTTGTTAACTTTTCTTCTTTAATTTTGGTATGCAGGTCAAATTTTGGCATTGCAGAAGTCCACACTTGCCTTTGTGTGGTTGGGTAAATTCTTGTATTTTATTATATTCTGCTGCTACTTTTTGTTTATATTACCTGTGCATTGTAATAATTTTAAGAACTAAAATATAGAAATTGGATGCTTTAAAACAGTTTAGACATTTGTATCTAGGCACATGTCAATTTCAATTCCAATATACTGTATTTTAATCTTTTGTTATTGTGATCTTGAAGGAGGTGTACATATTGCATAGTATGTAGTTAGGACAAACACATAGGTGATTTACTCTCTTTGTGTGTTCATTCTTATCTATATTGCACACTTGTACGAATTGAACTTAAGGGCAAAACCCAATACAACATAAGGCGGGGAGTCATTACCCTCCCTTAGCCCAAAAATCACCTCCCCGCTCACACAACCCAAGCCTTAATAAAAATTGCTAGACGTTGGCCCCTAGGGACATCTTGGACTCATTTAAGAGATTGACCTAAGGGGAAAGTTGTTAGAAGTTAACTCTTATCAAATCGGTGTATAAGGTTAGGGATTGAGAGGTGAAACCTCGAAGAATAGTGGTTTGGTATAATTAGGCCCGTTGCTCTGGCACGGATACCTCCCACTGATCTTGCCCCTACCTGGCCGATTAACTTGTGGTCAGATTCTGACAATGTACCCCCCGTGGACAGTCTAACCAGTTAGGAGTCGTCTAGGTCTAAGTCAACCCTAGCATAGGCTTGTTTTCTTTTTCTTTATCTTTGTTTGTTTATTTATTTGTTTGTTTGTTTTCTTTTTTGTATATTGTGAAATGAATTTTAACAACAATAATTCTTTCAATCATAATATGAATCCATATTTCACCCTGACCTCATTTGACTCGGATAACTCCGATCCGGCTATGTATAACATAAACCAACCATATATGCCAGATTGGGATTATCCGACTCAATATGACCCATATCCCTAATCCTATGACTATAATTTTCAAAATAATTTTTCACTCTTCACAGAGTTCATGGGGATTCACCTCCCCCAAGTTAAATTTCAACCACCTTGTCCACAATTTTCATTCCTCGATTTGGATTCATACCCTCATTTTCCTGTGTAAAACACCTAGAGGGGGGGTGAATAGGTGTAAGTGCTAATCTAATAAACTAAATGCAAACTAAGTGCGCTAAATGCGGAAGCTAATGCAAATCTTGCAATATAAAAGATGCAAGGCAACACTAGCAATGTATAAGATATGTATGCAATGAATGAATGATGCTTGCACAAAGTAAAGAGAGTAAGGGTTAGAGAGACAATGGATCAAACGCTAACACAAAGATTTGTTTCGAGGTTCGAGTACCCAACTCTACATCCCCGCCTACACCACAGTGTAGGATTTCCCAATCCACTATAGGAGTACCAAACTCCTCTCTCAACCTTACAAAGCCACCGAGGCTATACAACCACAATCCACCTCTACCGAAGAGGGATACGGCCCGTAGCCAACTACAACAAACACCTCTACCTAAGAGGCTCACAAACCAATCACCCGATCACCTCTACCGAAGAGGGATACAACAAGAATAAGGGTGTACAACTTAGAGGTTTACAACAACAACCTCAAACACTCTCTTTTCTCTTTTTCCACAAAAACAAGATCCTAATAGTTTAGGATAGAAGATATGGCTCAAGTGTGGAAACTAAGTGTTTTTGGAAACAAGCAACAAAGAAAAACTACTTGGGAAATCTCTTGTATATGATAGAAATAAAAGATCAAATCAAAATCCCAAAACCTAGTTCTCTTTGATTTTCCAAAAACCCAAAACAATAAAGATTAGAAGTTTAAAGCCCAAAAACTACTTTTTAAAACTCTTTTAAACACTTCAGAAAACTGGAATTTTTCCTCTTAAAAATCTTGGCCAAAATCCCAAAGGAATGGGGTTTATATAGGCCAAACAGAAAACTAGCCGTTAGAGCTGAGCTGGCAGCTCTGACAGGCATCGGTCGACCGGCCCGGTCGACCGCCAACGGTCAAAAATGTGACCTTTGGGCAATAGCGGCTGACCGGCCCGGTCGACCGAAACATCCTGAGAGCAGAACTCTCATCTCGGTCGACCGGCCCGGTCGACCGTCCCAGAGACACCAAAACGTGCACAGACTTGTGCACATCGGTCGACCGTCCCGGTCGACCGGCCTATGGTGCGGTCGACCGGTCCGGTCGACCGACTTGGCCTGTCAGCCAGTCCTCAGTTCTGCACAGATACGGGATTTGAAAATAGGTCTTTTCACTCAATATAAATCCCATAAATTCACAGTAAATCTAAAAAATAGTTTTAATCACAATAAAAACTGTTTTTCTAAAAATATGTTTTTCTAAAACTTGTTTTATCATTTTACTTTGATAACCAAACTTGTGATAAAAATTTCAAGACATATATCAATCATATCAATTCATTTTTGTGTCATGCCAATTTTATCAAAAACAAAACTTGTATTTTATCAAACTAGAATTTTCCAAAACATGAATAGGATAGTCAAAATAAGTTTGTTTAAAAAATTAAGCATGCATGTATAGAATGAAGCAACTATACATATATCAATTTAAACTTGTTTTGATAAACTATTCATAAAAACCAAAACTCAATCATAAAACGTGTGTGATTTGTGCACTTGAGCATATCAACTAAACTAAGCTTTACAAATATGGATCTAAAACACAAACTCTAAACTAGATACCTAAGTCTTCTTGTCGATCTTCCATCTTCAAGTAGACTTGGTCCAAACTCTGTGATTCTCCAAGTGCAAAGGTATGATCTTTAAGCTTTGGCACCGGAATCATCATGAATAGCTTCTAAACTCCTTGTTGAAGCTAATCACCAACTAATATCCTGTTAATGATCTGAAACTTAGAAACACAAGAATATTAGTAAACATAACTACATGAGTGTTGATCATCATCAAAACTAGAGTGGAAGGCCATTGGGCCAACAATCTCCCCCCTTTTGATGATGACAAAACTCATGGAGTTATATATGCATGGATTAAAGATAAGCTTCAAGGAAGCTCCCCCTTAACTCATGCATAAGAAATGAATAAATAAATATACAATGAAAGCTTATGATTCTAAACAAGAGACATACATATTTATCATATCTTATTGTTTATTTGTTTATGCATGAACTCAATATATGCAAAAACATAAAGAAGCATATATAAAAACTAAACAACTCAAAATCTTTCTCCCCCTTTTTGTCAATCATCAACAAAGGGGTAAACAATCAAAACCATAGATAAATGAGGGGTAAAAATCTTTCTCCCCCTTTTTGTCAATCAAAACAATGCAAACAATGTTCTCCCCCTTTTTGTCTAAAACAAAAAAAATTCAATAAGGGGTGACTACAAACATGATATCAATTTAAAAAAATATGTCAATGAAGCATCTTGATACCAATAAACAAGGATCAATATATGTTATATGCTATATACATTCATGAAGAGGAAGACGCTAAGTTAGCTTCCCTACACATATGCATTACATGAAGAAGGGATGACAAGCCCCAATTCACATAACACATATTATGTAATGCATAAGAGGAGATGTGAAGCTCCCCCTACACACGTATATCATATAAAGAAGAGTTGTCAAGCTCCTCAATTTATAATATACTCAACATGAATCCATATGTAAGAGAGATGTTAAGCTCTCCTTGCATATAGGAAATACAAATCAAAACTTTTGTGTATTTTCTTTAAACAAAATTTTGAGATATCAATTGAAAATCATCATCATGAAAACAATCGATACCAATTGAAATTAAACATAAATCTTGAATATCTAAAACATGAATATTAAACATAACAAATTGCCAATTGTAAAACAACATAACAAATTTTGAATATCTCAAATATGATACCAATTGTAAAAATATATTTCATTTTGAACATATAATACCAAATTGAAATTTAATCTTTTCTATCATAAAGCAAAGGAGTGGAAATCAAATACCAATTGAAAGACAAAATCAAATTTTCTCCCCCTTTATGAAATACAAACTAAAATCATGCATAGTCTTGATAACAATTTAAAAGTAATCAATTTAAACAAAATTGAAACTCAAGCACTAGCATAAACACAAACATATATATGTATGAAAGATAGATACCAATAGAAATTGATATACTTGGAATTTAAAGCATACATACATACAAAACATATATGAGTATACAAGAAGATCAAAATGATACCAATTGAAAGAGTTCAATGATACCAATTGACATAACAATAAGCTCAAGTGTATATATCATATTATCTACCACCCAATCATAATTCAAGTTTTAAAGATTTTCAATTTAAGGGAATACATGAACATGATCTCCCATCCTACCGCCCTTGGATGGTAGGGGTTTTCAAAGATAGATTTGAAAATGTAGTTTTGTTTGAAAATCACTACCAAAATGAAGAACACCGCAACTAGTTAAATGGAAAACTTGTTAACTAGCACGAAATCCTTCAAGAAAGGAATAAAACAAAAATGAAATTCACATGATAATCATCACTCTAACCAATAAAGCATACCTCATGAGAAGCAAAACATGAGCAATAGATATGAGTGTACAAATAATATGTGAAGGTCATAATCATGAAAAATATTTCATTAAGCTCAATTATTCCTTAAAACATAATTCCATCAAAAACATGAAAAATCATATAAAACTCCTTATTTAATCTTCAAGGCATATGTATGTCTAATACAAGCTAAAATATACATACATATCCAAAACTCAACGAGTCCACTAAATGTATATTCATGAAGGCACGTGGCTCAAAAAGATGTATATGTATAAGATTAGTTTGAACTAGATGGACATATACATGAAGTTAAACATAAATACATGAAACATGAAAAACTAAATTTTCATCACAACAAATTTCATTTCAAGGTGTATGAATTGTCAAACATGAAGTATACATACATATCCCTAAACACAATTGAGTCCAAATATACATTTGCATGAAGGGCAAATGACTCAAGGGGTATACATGTATATCTTAAAGTTTGGCAAATACAAACATATACATGAAGTGAAATACACAATCATAAAGCAAATTCAAAAATGAGAGTACAAGTTTAATATGTATGAATCATCAAAACTAGACTATACTAGCACATCTAATGGGTTCAAATAAGCATTCAATTCCAACTATATATAGATTTATTTGTAGCCCACTCTATGTACAAGTATATAACTAGTCTTAATGAAAACTAACACTTAAACATATATTCAAAACATGAAGCATCAAAAACACATATAAAAATCATCATGATAAAAGTCATCATGGAAAACTAAAACATGATTATTATGTGAATTCACATGTATTAGATTCATGATGTACATTATAGCTTAAACATAAGTGAGAACACTAAGTATGGGATCATATAAGCATGTGTGTCTCAAATACTATACATGTATGTCAAGGATCTAATAAACATGGAATGAACATACTAATCCAATGACAATAAAAAAAACATGCTATAATCAAAGATGAAATATAAAGCGTGTAAACAAATAATAAGGAGTTAGGAATTGTTACCAAAACCTAGAAGGCAACCTCCTTGTCTCCAAAACTTGGTGGACCTCTCCACCATCTCTTCCCTTGAAAGTGATGCATCCAATAGATTTCCTTTAAGTCCGGAACGCATCCACTCCAAGGTGTCATCACTCTCACGTCATGTGAGAGCCCACACCTACATCAAACAAAGGAGGGGTGGTCTTTGGTACCCATACTCTTTTGGGTCCATGGGGGTTAGTCTCATTTCTAACACAAACAAACTTCTTTGCTAAATTTACATTATTTAATCTATCATAGCAAAATTTAGCAAGGTGGCCATTGCGACCACAATGTGTACATGTGTACACATGAGCATACATATGTTGATGGTGTCCGTGAGGAGCATGTGTATGCCGTGGAGGGTGTGCATGCATATAGGATGGAACTTGTTTCTTTCGAACCAAGGTTTCCAACCGTGAGTGATTCATGGCACATTGGCTCATAGTGGAGCCCAAACAATCTACTCTCTTCTTTAGCATACAAATATCATCATTAATCCTAAAAGAAGAGTACATGCATTAGGTAGTCTAGATGAAGAGGCTACACTAGCATGGCAAACATGAACATCAATCTTATTTTGTAAAAACTCATTTTTCTTTAAACAAATTTCTAAATCCTTTGAAATAGAATCAATTTTAATTTTCAAAGAATTATTTTCTTTTACAACAAAATCTACTTTTGAAGACAAATTTTCATTTTTCTTCAAAATAGCATGGCAATCATTTTTAGACTTTAAAAATTCATTTTCTTTAAGTGCAAGTTCTAATTGAGATCTCAATGAATCCCTTTCATTATAGACCTCAACCTTCTCTTGCAAACACAATCAAGTCTAGAATGCAAACACTTATTTTCTTTTTCAATTTCTAGACTTTTCTTTTTCAACAAGTTATATTTTTCTATTAATTTTTCACAAACAATAGAAAGTTCTTCATTTAAGGCATGGGGATCAACATAATCATTTGAAGAACTAGCACAATCATTACTATCTAGTTGAGATTCCGAATGTACCTCAAGGGAGTCATTCCCTTGGACCATATAGCATTGTTGTGGCTCGGATTCTCCGCTAGATTCCTCTTCTTGGATTGGCAATTGAAGCTTGGAGGTGGTGGTTGTTGTCAACTTGTTCCACACTGCAAAAGCGGAATCAAGATTAGAAACACATAAAAGATAGTCTTTAGGTAAAGTGCTTCTAATGGCCTCTAGGGCTTGTGCATTGGCCCCTATATGATTGCAATCACCAAGATAACATCTCTTGGTGGCGGCAAGAAAAACATGCAAACCTAGGGTCTTTAGGTACATGGACATCCTATACTTCCAAACATCAATGTTGGAAGGGTCAAAGCTAGGTGGGGTCATGAAGTCCATGGCAAACTATATATGAATGTGCAAACAAACAAATGCAAATGAGATTAGCAAGCAAATGGATCACTCCTAGGATGTTAAGCCTAAGTATCAGGAGCACTAGCTCTGATACCAATTGTAAAACACTTAGAGGGGGGGTGAATAGGTGTAAGTACTAATCTAATAAACTAAATGCAAACTAAGTGCGCTAAATGTGGAAGCTAATGCAAATCTTGCAATATAAAAGATGCAAGGCAACACTAGCAATGTATAAGATATGTATGCAATGAATGAATGATGCTTGCACAAAGTAAAGAGAGTAAGGGTTAGAGAGACAATGGATCAAACGCTAACACAAAGATTTGTTTCGAGGTTCGAGTACCCAACTCTACATCCCCGCCTACACCACAGTGTAGGATTTCCCAATCCACTATAGGAGTACCAAACTCCTCTCTCAACCTTACAAAGCCACCGAGGCTATACAATCACAATCCACCTCTACCGAAGAGGGATATGGCCCGTAGCCAACTACAACAAACACCTCTACCTAAGAGGCTCACAAACCAATCACCCGATCACCTCTACCGAAGAGGGATACAACAAGAATAAGGGTGTACAACTTAGAGGTTTACAACAACAACCTCAAACACTCTCTTTTCTCTTTTTCCACAAAAACAAGATCCTAATAGTTTAGGATAGAAGATATGGCTCAAGTGTGGAAACTAAGTGTTTTTGGAAACAAGCAACAAAGAAAAACTACTTGGGAAATCTCTTGTATATGATAGAAATAAAAGATCAAATCAAAATCCCAAAACCTAGTTCTCTTTGATTTTCCAAAAACCCAAAACAATAAAGATTAGAAGTTTAAAGCCCAAAAACTACTTTTTAAAACTCTTTTAAACACTTCAGAAAACTGGAATTTTCCTCTTAAAAATCTTGGCCAAAATCCCAAAGGAATGGGGTTTATATAGGCCAAACAGAAAACTAGCCGTTAGAGCTGAGCTGGCAGCTCTGACAGGCATCGGTCGACCGCCCGGTCGACCGCCAACGGTCAAAATGTGACCGTTGGGCAATAGCGGTCGACCGGCCCGGTCGACCGAAACATCCTGAGAGCAGAACTCTCATCTCGGTCGACCGGCCCGGTCGACCGTCCCAGAGACACCAAAACGTGCACAGACTTGTGCACATCGGTCGACCGTCCCGGTCGACCGGCCTATGGTGCGGTCGACCGGTCCGGTCGACCGACTTGGCCTGTCAGCCAGTCCTCAGTTCTGCACAGATACGGGATTTGAAAATAGGTCTTTTCACTCAATATAAATCCCATAAATTCACAGTAAATCTAAAAAATAGTTTTAATCACAATAAAAACTATTTTTCTAAAATATGTTTTTCTAAAACTTGTTTTATCATTTTACTTTGATAACCAAACTTGTGATAAAAATTTCAAGACATATATCAATCATATCAATTCATTTTTGTGTCATGCCAATTTTATCAAAACAAAACTTGTATTTTATCAAACTAGAATTTTCCAAAACATGAATAGGATAGTCAAAATAAGTTTGTTTAAAAAATTAAGCATGCATGTATAGAATGAAGCAACTATACATATATCAATTTAAACTTGTTTTGATAAACTATTCATGAAAACCAAAACTCAATCATAAAACGTGTGTGATTTGTGCACTTGAGCATATCAACTAAACTAAGCTTTACAAATATGGATCTAAAACACAAACTCTAAACTAGATACCTAAGTCTTCTTGTCGATCTTCCATCTTCAAGTAGACTTGGTCCAAACTCTGTGATTCTCCAAGTGCAAAGGTATGATCTTTAAGCTTTGGCACCGGAATCATCATGAATAGCTTCTAAACTCCTTGTTGAAGCTAATCACCAACTAATATCTTGTTAATGATCTGAAACTTAGAAACACAAGAATATTAGTAAACATAACTACATGAGTGTTGATCATCATCAAAACTAGAGTGGAAGGCCATTGGGCCAACATCCTGTCCCACCAACTGAAGAAAATCTAATTTGGAAAGGAGTATGGAAGCCATGCTTGAGTTTCAACAACAAATTCAAAATTTGTTCAATTCATAATATTTCCCAAATCAAACTCCATACACTCATTTTCTAGAACATCTAATTGAAGAAGAATCTGAGCTAGAAAGGCCTTTGAAAGTCTTTTGTGAAAAGTGCAACGTTTTCAAAATATATTGGACTCATCATCTCAACCGAATTTTCAAGAGTCCTACTCATCTTTTCCAGTCTCACCGATTCAAAATGAACAACCATCAATACTGGACTTGAATATGGAACCCTTACGTGAGTCCGAACAGCAATCGCAAAATCCGATGGACTCACAATTTCACCACAATTTTCAAAATCAACTTCCATACTCACCTTTTCAAGAAGAACCAATTGCAAAGAGTATGGAAGACATGATTCAGACTCAAAATTCTATTACCCGACCTAGCAGTAGGTTAGACTCGATAATGAGTGATGTGATCAATGAGAACGAGGAAAGCCTTTCTTGTCAATCTTTGACCAATCCTTATATTCCTAACTCTACCGATTGGACCCAAGAATCATGCTATTTTGGAAACCAAGATTCATTTTCAACAAACCCATTGAAACTTGACCAAACTCTAAGGTTTGAAAATCACATTGACATTTTGGCAAGTTATCCCTTTCCTGAAATTGAAATTGAATATGAAAGTTATCCTGAGCCTCAAGTTGGTGATTCTATTTCACTTTTTGATTCAATAATGACTGATCCTGAGCCTCAAGTTGGTGATTCTATTTCACTTTTTGTGAGGTGATTCTATTTCACTTTTTGATTCAATAATGACTCTAGTATCTTTACCAGATTTTTCTCTATTCCGGAGTCAACATTGGATCCTGACCAGTACACCGTGAAATTGAATCACCAATATCTTATGAGCACACTTCATTGATGGGGAAAGTGTGTGAACATCAATTCTTTAGTTTGGACCCTATTTTTGAACCAATTTCGACTCCCCCTGTTGAATCTCGACTTGATCTGAGTTAAATTCTCGTGTCGGTATCGGTTTTTGTTCCTGTTCTATTTGAGTCCAAATCAATCATCTCCCAAAATCACACTTCATTGTTGGACAAGGATGTTGAAGGAAATGACTCGGTAATTATTTTTGAAAATTGAAAATTAGATGGTGATAAATTTTTAAATAAGACCATTCACTCAACTAATACTGAGTCATCTTAGAGAGGTCGCTGGTGGGTTTCTGCAAGATCCACGATATCTTGATTGGGTAGCAACGCTTGGCCCAATCAGACCACCACTGGAGCCATCATCATGAGGTAATTTTCCTTCCCTTCCCATTTGTTTAATGTATATACACATTCACGATGCATTGAGGACAATGCATGAGATAAGTGTGGGGGAGGATTTACTAACATAGTTAGTTTTAAATTTTCTTTCTTTTATACTTCTTTTTAGAATTTTTTAAAATTTTATTTTGTATAAAAACTCTTTTCTTTTCTTTTTACAAAACTTTTTGAATTAAGAGAAATAGTTTTGATTTATTTTTAAGAAAATTAAGATTATCTTAGGAATTAGGAAGATCTAAAATTATGAAATTTTAAATCGAGTCAAAATAATAGATCTTGTTTAAATTTTAGGATAAGAAAGTAAGATTGAAAAGATAATTTGATCTTGAATTTTTTGCCTTAGATTTATGCACTTCACACTTACACAAGTTTTTGGGATTGAAACAAAGACTGAAAATATCATAAAAAATATATATATAAAAAATGAAATGATGATAATAAAATCCACTTATTAAAGTTGGGTAATTATGCCTCAGGAAGCATGATTATTCATACCTAAAACGGTGGACACAAACAAAATAATCCCCTTTAGTTTTGTGGCCTTGTTCACTCGAGTCCTTAAGTCCGAGGGATATTTTCTCATCTGGTACCCTAAAACTATCTGATTTGGGAGTCGCCGACTAACGGCTCACTACCTGGGTAAGCTAGAAAGCCTAAGAAAACTAAGGGAAGAAAATAGAAGAAAAAATATTAAATAAATGGCATGAAAGTTAGAGTCAATATCCTAAAAATTTTCACTGTTCACAAAGTGCATATTTTTCTAAGAGTTTTATGAAAGATCAAAGAATCAATTTAATTTTAAATTCTTATATTTAATTTATAACAAGATTTTGCATTTCAACTTAGTTTAAGGAAAAATAATTTCTGGTTAACCTCTGACCTTAGATCACTTATATTTTCACAAAAATACTTCAACACTTTTCTTTATTATAAAATGTGTTTTCAAAATACTGACATTTGATTTCTTATGTTATGAATTTTGTGGGTGTAATCCCCTGAAAATCTTCCAGAGACAAAACTCCTCTAGGGGAAACCTAGAGGTTTAACGGTTTGTTGTACATGCTCAATGCAATCGCGTTACCTGCGAAAGTGGTGTAATAATTCCTTTAGTTTTTTGTTTTGCTCGGGATGAGCAAAAGATAAGTGTGGGGTGTGATTAGTCTCTAAAACTGTATAATTTATACCACATCTTCACATTTATTTAATATTAAATTCTGCTAATAATACCTCTCTTGTGTGTTTCTAGGTCCATGGCATGAAATGAAGAAGAAGACCCAAAATTACCATTTAATTGGTGATTAAAAGCCTACAAATATAGCCATTGACTTTGGAGGGCTGTTTCATCAAAACCAGGGGCCCAAATCTGAAAATCAGCAAGTACATCCGACAAGGGGACATTCGAGAAGCGCGCAGCAGGCGGCGCTGCTCGTGCTTCTCAAGCATTGCCATGGAAACGCGGCAAATGTCGCATTTTCGCAGCAATCTTATGGAGCCGCGCGCCTAGATTCGACGCGCGGATCTGTACAGTCCTCTGGTGCCCCTTTTTGCCTATAAATACCCTGTTGGTGTTCTTCACAAAGAGATATACAGAGCATAGGGTAGTTTTTTCCCATGTTGTAGTTTAGGTAGTTTAGTTTAGTTCTTCTTCTTCTTCCTCTTTGTATTTTCCATTTCTTTTAGATCTTATAATAGGAGAGAGAGTGGTACATGGTTGGAAAGCAAGAGTGCTTATAATAGAAGGTGACAATCTATGAAAGGTTCTCTCTTTACCTCTCTTTATTTTTTCTCTCTAACTCCTTTTACATGTTTAGCTAATTTTCTCTCATGGCAACTAACTACTGACCACTAACTTGCTAACTTCTTACTTGATAATCCACATGAATCTAATAGTCTCTACTTTGCCTTGCTCTTGCAAGAGCCATTGATGGCTCATGATGATGGATTCTAACACTCTAACATCCTAACTCTCTAACAAGCTAACATTATTTTACTCCATGCTTACTCTTATTTAGTTTTGATGGTTTAAGTGTAGCTTGCACTTGTTGTGTTGAGTTTGGATGTGAAAGTTATCGCATGGGTCATGCTTTGAAACGCTCTTGAACCAAGGACTAGTGATGACCAAGGATACATGTGAGGCAACTATCACTAAGAGGTTAGCATAGTTACTGGAGCCATTAGTAGTTAGTAGCCATGAGTTTTCTTTCCTTTTTACTTTATTTTAGAAATATACCAAAAATCACAAATTCATTCTTTTTTTATATTTCCCACTTCTTTATTTTCACGGTACTTCTCTTTTCATTCTTTGTTTTCTTTTCTTTTGATTCTTTAAAACATTGAAGAACCGTTAACATACACATGAACATACCATCTAAGCTTCTATCGCCTCCCGTCCTTGTGGATTCAACTCGTTTTAGCCTCTATGCTATGACGGAAGTATCGAAGAAGCCAAAGCGCACACACTTTAACTCTTGACTTTAAAATATACACTTTTCGTGTGCGGTTTTCCCCCGATCAGCTACCTCCTCCAGCGCCGCCCCTACCGAGTCTCAAATGGGTAGTGTTCCTCCTCAAGAAGCCTCATTTCAGGTAAAAATCTTTAAATAGCTTTCGCCCTTGAGAACACGAAGAGGCTCTATCCTCTTAACTTCTTTTTAAAGTTTCAAAAACTTTTGTTGAAGTTGATCAGTCGATGCAAATCTTACATGTTTAATTTTGAACGCGGTTCTTGCATTGATGAGCAGAACACAGATCTGGTGATCTTAGCATTTTTTTTTGCTTTGTTAACATGACCTTCGCATTTGCGAATTGAACGCGAGTCCAAGGGACTCCACGTCTTGAGACTTCTGAACGCGGGTCTCATTTGTTAGACTCGCATTTGAGTCTCTAAGCTTAGAAATTTTTTTTAAGTATGAAGTCCGGAACATTATTGGTTTGCACTCGGATAATGTTAGACATGATGCATCAGTATGGTCTCGGATTCTCCCTTTACCAATCTTGTTCAAGGAAGCGACCGAAACAAGCATGATTGTCACGCTCCGCTTCAAAAGTACGTGACGATGGCTAGCAGATACTCACAAAGAGGGAAATCTCTTCCGCGAATACCTTACGATGTAGTAAAGGAGCCAAATTCTTGCATACATGTACAAAAGATAACCAGATGTTTCATTTCACATAAAAGACATACATCTACAATAGTCTTTGTCTGGATACAAGATTTGAAATATAACAAAGCAGAAATAAAAAAAGATACAATTTGGCATCGGGACATCATAACAAGATAAAATGGCAAAATACATAAGACAAGAAACGTCAAACTCACGCCTAGTAGTCTTTATGGGTTTTTTCGAACAGTGGCTCGTCAGTCTCCTCAGGCTCTGATGCTGAAAAATCAATATCCGTCAGAAGTGGACCAGCAAGTGCACACACAAAAAGAGTAAACAATAATATGGAAATGTGAAAGTAAAGGGCATATAAGTAGAGCACTGGAATCAATGAATTATAAATCTGACGGTAATATAAACTGGCATGTAAGATACCAACGAGAGTAACAAATACTAGATCAGGTGAAATAAGATCATGTATGTATACTATAACATGTATATAATAAGCATGAAGCACCCTGGATGAGTAATGTCATATATCATAATCATCATGTCTCAAGATCACAATTTAAGAACAATATGGCAAGACAAGGAACATCATGTAGTCAAGATTATTCATGTCACAAATGATAATTCTAAGTCTAATATGTTTTATTACCCTAACGAATGCAGCTATCTTGTGCCCCATCCCATAGGACAACTACATATCAAACAAGTGATGCGTTAGTAGATCCTGATAGCAGGGAGAAACAATTCACTATACTCAGGTATCATGTAACATGTAATAACAGGAGCGCGCATAAATAACAAGATCACATGTGGCATCCAAACCCACAAGGGGTCGCCCTTCCAAGCACACCTCCCTGAATTTTCCCTGCTAAAGTCTCTCCAGTAACCCCGACTTGGTTAATTTTATTAATCAATGTAAGTGCAAGATAATGTGTGACTCGGCGTGACAGGATTAGGAATCAGTATCAAGAGTATCAGTGTCAAATAGTGATTACAATACATATCAAATTTTGAGAAAATAGAAAACAGTGACAACATAAAGTGTCAAATACATAATAGTATAAGTAATTCCAGTGTATTAGGATGTAGACATAATTATAAAATAGTAATCATGACATAGGGTGACGTCAACTTACTTGTACAACATTTACTAATTTATAGTTATACTAAAATGATCATTTATGTAACAAACATCCTATGCATGCATGTCTTAAAATACACATAATCAGGGAAGGATATGGGAATCGAGATTAGAACGAAATTTATAAACTAATAAAGGAACACATAGGAGAGAGAGTATGTGTACTTGCCTGATGTCGTTGGAATCTAAATTTCCGTAACTGCAACTGGCTCTGGGTAAAATTCACGGCCTAAATATTACGTGAATTAATTAGAGACTTGACATGTTCTTATTCTGTGATAAGTTAAATAAGAAAGTATTTTTACTATTTATTATAATTTTGGTTGGTTAATATTTTCAAATAATTCAATTTCTGAATTTTATCAACTATGTAAAAATATAATTTCATGATAAAATACATGCATAGACTAATAAATTGTTGTATAATGTTTACATATTACTGAATTATGAATTTTATATTTTTATGCTATTTAGAAATTTATTGGCCATTTTAAAATAAATTATCATTAAATAATAATTATAAAGAATATTTAATTTCATGTTATTCTAAGTAAAATAATTTTACATAGTCCCAAATTTAGTTTGTGATTTTCTTTGAAATTTTTGAAAATTTTTGAATTAAAATAAACCTAAAAATCAATAAAAATCAATAAAAAGCTTAACATGTCTGTTTGCTACAGCACGGGTCTGCTACAGTAATGGGTTTGGGTCTGGATTTGCTACAGTAAAATGCTACAATAATTTTTCTACATGTTTTTATTTTATTATTTCTTTCCCTTTTCTTTTCCTATTTCTTTTTTTGTAAAAATTGGGGCCGGGTTCGAGTCTGTAAAAAAGACTCGAACTTGGGTCTGTTAAACACAAACCCGGACGGGGTCTGTGCTGGAAACAGACCCAGTTGGGTCTAGTCTGGATGGGGTCTGTGCGGGAAACAGACCCAGTTGGGTCTGGTCTGGCCCGACCAGGCTGGGCCTGGCCTGGCTCAACCAGACCCAGGCCGGGCCTGGCCTAGTCCGCACTGTGTTGTGCAAAGTGTACAACACATTACCCATTTTTTTTTTCAATTGAAAATAAATTTTAAAATTAATTAAAAATTATGATAATTAGGAGGCATATCTTAGGTGTTTTACATAATTTTATTGTGATTTTAGCATACGTTTTACATTGTAAAATTACAGCTAACATGTAATGCGTACTACGCGATGAAATGCCACAACGAACTAAATTCCGAAAATGTAAAATAAAATACTTGAAATGCTTCTCTTCAGTCTGAATCTTCTTCCCCTTGTCCATCACTTCAGAATCTTGCTAAGTTTGGAAGAGAAAGAGAGTGTAGTGAAAAAGGGAGAGAAGTTTAGATTTTGCAAGTGACTTGAGATGGTGAGATACTCCTTTTTATAGGCACCATACACATCCCTAAGTCACCCCTGAGAGTTAGGCTATGTGGAAGGAGTAGTGGGTTCGGTTTAGGTTAGTGGGAATGAGGGGGAGAAAGTGTAGGAGAAGTTAGAGAGAGTGGGGGAAGTAGGAGAGGATGAAGGGAGTTAAAAGGAGGTTTAAATAAATGGGCTTAGGCTTTTAAACCACATGCTAATGTGGCATAGCGGTGGGACCTTGCGAGTTTGAATGAGGAGATTAGGGGTTCGAAACTTGGAAGTATTATTATAGGGGTTTATTTTTCTAATATTTTATATATTTTTAATTTTTTTATTTTGCCTTTTCGTAACTCAATTAAATTCCTATTTAATTCTGAAAAATGCCTAAAAATTCTTAACAATAGCAAATATTATTTTAAACATTACTGAGAAATTGGATTCATGAAATTCATCCCCGATTGCAAATAAAAATCTGAAAGTCGTATAGCGACACAGATGGGTCACGAATTTCGCGAATCTTCAAATAATTTAGAAAATTTTTGAAAAAATAAAGAAAAATCTAAAATATTAGAAAATTTTATTAGAGTTAAAGTAGACTTAGTTTAGACCACCGAAGTAGGTATTTATATCTTACTGATCACTAGTAGAAAATACCGGTGACTGAAACCGAGGGTTACAATGATGCAGTTGAAGGTCACGGGGAAGGGGACGTCACCAGTAAGGTCTCGGATCCTCACTTCACCAAACTTGTTCAAAGAAGTGACATCAATAAAGAACCCACACTCATTGGATGACTTTCTGGTGGCAACATCTTCCATTAAGCGAAGGATTATAGCCTTGTGAGGGAGGAGTCCTTTAATGCCAGTTGGTCAGGTAGAATCAGAATGTTCCATTATATTTCGACCTCGAGAAGCACCATTGTCCTCAAGAGGAGAGGAAATAGACCTACTAGTCCTGGCTACAGTCAACAAGGCATGCTTAAGAGATAACCAACGTCTCAAGAAGCAAATACTGTCTCTCGCTGAGCAAGGGTGACTCTTTGTACTCCTTATGTGACACTCTATCTTACTAAATAAGAAAGTGTTTGTATCACTTTTAATTTTAATATAAATAAAAGTGATAATTTTGCCTTCTTCTTGTCTTTACTTTCCTTTTGTGTTTTGAAAATCAGACAAATAAAAGTGATTACTTTTGATTTGCTAGAGGTGACGATTAGTATAGCAACTCAAAATTTGAAAATTCCATCAAGGAATTTGAAAATGTTACTGTCAGAGGTATGATGTTAACTTGACAGAACTTGAATTCGTGATTTTGAATGAATTTTGTAGACTTGTTATCCTATTGATGAGAATAACAAGTGGAGTTAAATCCACTAGGGATTTATGAAAATTTTTACCGTCAGAGGTGTAATGTTAACGTGACGGGTTAGGATTTACAATTGGAAGAAAATCGAATTGTCAGAGGTATGACATTAACTTAACAAGGAAGTGAATACTAGAGGTATAATATCAACTTAGCATTTAGGAGATCTCATTTTCACTGAGAAAATTGAGAAAATCGCTGTCATAGGTTTAATATTAACTTAACAGCGAGGTGAATGCTAGAGGTGTGTTATTAACTTAGCATTTGGCATCTCGGCTTCGATGAGAAAGCTCGAGGGAAGATCATTATCATAGGTGATTAACTTAATAATGAAATGGATGCTAGAAGTGTGATATCTAACTTAGCATCAAATGTCTCGTTTCCGATGAAAAAATTGAGAGAATCACTGTCATAGATGTGGTGTTAACTTGACAGGAATTTATATTGTAATATAAGCAATTTGGTCAGAGGAGTAGTTGTTGACGCTTAAAAAGACAGGCAGCCTCCCAAAATACAGTTCAGTAACTAGTTCTGATAGTGTTTAACTTGCCTACATGTCCAAGACACAGATAGGCCAAAGACTTGCTGAAAACAACCGAGGAGGATTAGGCTTAGCTTCGCTCAAAGCAAGCCTTGCCAGCTTCGCATGAAGCTTCCTCGAACTAGCTTCGCATGAAGCTAAACTAGCTTCGCGCGAAGCTTCACCCACATAGTGGTCTAGCTTAACAGAGTTCTGCTGGAACTCTACCAGGTCATCTGACTGTTTTCAGATCCCCAATGTGGGGATTAGCAGTTATAACTCCACTTCTAATAGTGGAGTTAGTTGCCTTAGTGGGCGGTTATACCCGCCCACTTGGTCCCCACAATAAGTGGAGACCTGCAAGCGGGTTCCAACATCCTAGATTCTCTAGAAGCTCCTTTTTAGCTTCGCCGCGAGGCTATATCAAGCCTGACGTGAAGCTAATAGGCTGATTTAGCTTTGCTGAATTCAAGGGGCGGTTACACCCCTGTTTGGCTATAAATAGCCCCTTGTAAGATTAAGCAGGGGCGGAAAAATTTCAGATCTAAGAGACCTATAGCAAAGGGTATTCTCTTGCTTCCAAGCTTCCAAGCTCCAGAGACTTAACTCTCTTTCATCCAGGGTCCCAAAACTCTAAGTCTTCTATCTCCAGAGGATTTTCAAAACCAGGCAAGAAGGAAACTCCCCAAGAAAGGCTTGAACATCTGACTGATTGCTCGTCAACGTGATAAAGTGATCGTGCTGATCAGATTCCCACGGCATACATCTCCAGAATCTTGAGAAGAGGAATACTTGTATTTTTTTTTCTTTTACTTGTAATCTTCTTCAAATCAATACAAAAAGTTTTCCTCCGATTCCCGATGGAAAACAAGATGGCGACTCCGCTGAGAAAAGTCTTCTTCCGCTACAAGGAGATGATGTCGCATTGCAACGGTTAGAGTGCTGAAACCATCGCCGTCAAAACTTTGGTCATCCACTTTGACCAAGAGAAGTTTAAGGAACTCTACTCTGGGGGTGGTCCAGCACTCCATACACGGAAGCACAGGAGGGTCCCCATAGCCAAAGCTCCAGTGGCTACAGATCAGAAAGCATCTTCAACTGAGGCTGTATCCAAGCCTATACCAACCGCACGTGCAGTTGAGTGAACCTCGCTCCAGTTCCCCTCAGTCTCAACCGAGGCTAAATTGACTTCACGTCAACATGTTGGCATTTCATGCAAGGCTAAATAGGTTCCACGTGAACCTAAGACTGCTCAGGACAAGTAGATCTGGAGGGCGAAGCCAGGAGCTTCTCTGCACGAAGCTTCATGTGAAGCTAAAGCTCAACCTCGCCTCTCACGCAAAGACAAGGGCAAAGCGCCCCTAAGTGTTGATAGCATCTCTTATGCAGCTTCAACACGGGGTGCTCAAAGTCCCCTTAGCCGCAAAGGCTAAATTAGCAGCACGATGCAGCGCAGGACGCGAATCGTCTTTAGCTTCACTTAACTAGAGAGCGCATGTTTCCAGCTCTAAGTTCACTCTTTCGAGCGAAGTTAAGGGAGTACCCCCAAGTGTTGATAGTGTTGCTTATGCAACTTTAGCACTTAGGGATGCTACCAAAGTTCCTAGACGCAAGGCTAGAACTAAAGCATTGTATAGTGCTAGTTATCTTCACCGCAACATGAAGATCAAAGCACCATTGTGTGCTAAAAGTGAAGCTACTGTAGCTTCGCTCCCAGCGCTTTCTAGCGCTAAGCTCGCACTTGGAGGTGGAGCTAAAAGTTTAGCTTCGTCAAGCGAAGCTAATACTACAAGTGAAGTTGTTTTAATTTCACCTGTAGTTAAAAAAAGAAACTTCAAAGCTAGGGTTCTCCAGCTTGAACAACCTAATACACGACCTCCTCGAGTCTCTGTACTAGACTGCTTAAGATCGGTTAACCTGATTTATGAGAGTTCTTAACAACAAACAAAAGTTTTGTTGTGAAGAACTAAGCCATGCTTCTCCCTCCCGCTGTAAACAAGTAGGTGCCAGTTGGTGACGGTCCATTCAGTCCATTACCAATTAGGGCCAGTCTCACCACTCCTTCAGCCCGACAGTCGATGTTCAACCGACAATCAACTCAGGTGCCTGTGAAGCCTCAGAAAAAGAATGAAGCGCAAAATGTTCTAGATCTTCCCTCAGTATCTGTCAACAGGATGGAAGAGGACGTGAGCTGCTAAGGACCAGATGACAGAGACGTGATACTAATTCTCTTTCGTTCAGTTCCCCAGATTCAGACTATAGCCTCGGCTTGGGCCAAGTCTTAGTGGGGGCAAGAGGGTGCGTTTTGAGGCACAAGAGCCAGGATAGCAATACCCTATAATTATGAACAACCATCCTCTTCAACTGGAATGATGTCACCGGAACCATTGAGAGATCTCTTCCAATGGTCTGATGATGAGGAGGAAGCTAGCGGATATGCCTCTTCAGCCACATTCAGCTGTGTGCAGACAGACAGAGTGTCGGCTAATATGGTCGACAATAACAATAATGATGATGACGTCCGTCGCCGCTTGGAAGCACAAGAGCAGACCTCCAGAGCTCAACAGGAAGCTCTAGACAACATCTAATGGATGTTGAACCAACTCTTGATGAACCGGAGCAACAATGACACTGACAGTAATCACGAGGAGGAACACAACATAACACTATACCTCCTAAAACAGAAAGATCAAAGGAGGGCTTCTCGCTGGATGCTGATGTACTTAAAGTATCCAAGCATAAATTGCATCTCTGACGCAAAGAGATGAATTGAAGAAAGTGGGGATGACACACCCTTACCCACTTGAATAGGACTCGGTGCCATACCCGCTAAAGTTCAAGCCACCTACGTTACAAACGTATGATGGCAAAAGTTTGTCGAACCAACACATCTATTACTTTTGATCCCAGACTGGTAATGTAATAGAATGACGCTATCATGGCCAGATTGTTTATTGGTACTCTTAAAGGAGTGGCCTTTTGGTTCAGGAGCCTTCCACCAGGTTCCATTAATTCTTAGATCGATCTGGAAACTCAGTTCCTTTCTCGCTTCTATGTGGATGATACTGAGATAAGCATGGATAAACTCCTTTCCATAGTGCAAAGGAAAGAAGAATCGGTCCGTGATTACATTGAGAGATTCAAGAATCTATCTTTAATGTGTCCAGCAGGGATACCATTGCCTATGTTGTTGCGACATGTAGGCACAACTTCCTGGATAAAGTAGAGATTCGCATGGGGGCTGTTAAAGCCCACACTTGAAAAGAGCTTATTGAGAAAGATGAAATAGCCGAGAGAAGTTGGCTAAAAAGTTTGAGCCTTCCATGCCTAAGGGCAAATGGGAGGTAAACAATAAGGGACGTGGAGAAGTAGCATAGTCTTCCCAATCAAAAGGGAAAGAAACCATGTCTGTGGAGTTGTCAGGAGAAACTCCACCAGAATCAAAGAAGAATGGCGCTAGTAATCAGGGGTTCAAGTTTCCTCCGAAATAGTACTCCTTCAAAGATGAGCAGGTGGTTACAATTTTCCACTTGCTCCAAAAGGGTGATAAGTTGAAGTTGCCAGTGGTTCGGCGCTCTAATGAAGTAGGACGCACGAATGATCCAACTATTGCCTCTTCCATAGATGGTTCACCATCCTACCAACAAATGCTTTGTTCTCAAGGATAAAATTCAGGCTCTGATCGATGCTGGAGTTCTGACTTTGAAGACAGAACAGAAAAAAGTCACTGCGAACATGGTAACTCTTGAGTTTCGCACTTTTTCAATGGTTACTGTCCCCGACGGACATGCTCCAACCCCAGAGACACGACTTGAGGTAATTAATCCTTCAACAAAGCAACAAGAAGCTAAAAGCCTCATTCCAATGAGAATGAAGTCCAGGAAAATCATGTGGGTGCACCCGGATCTTGCCAAAGATGAGCAATGGGACTCAAAGGAACCCAAGCTTAAGGGAAAATCCTGCAATGTCATCTCTATCTTGCCAGATGATGACAACATAATAGTAGCTTCTCTCAATGACTCTGAAGATGAGAAGCATGCTTTGGTAGCACAGGATGCTGCACCTCGACCAATAGGTACTCGGTCTGGGAAATCTTATCTGGACAGTACGAGAAGACCACTGACGAGATCCAACAACCAACGACGTCAGAGGAAGTACCTGTTCCGGTTTTAGCTCTTGCACCAGGAAAAGAAAAGCAGAAAGAAGTCTGATTTGACCGAGTATTGAAAAAAACTTCTGGTCCAGGACTTGATGCCCCTTTCCGTTTTGATATATTGGTACAATTATGCAATATTCCAGCTCGAATCACTATACATGAGTTGCTTCGCCTCTCGAAGGAGACAAGAGAGGCACTCAGGAATGTGCTTGCTAATTTAGAATCATTTCTGATACATATACCGGAGGCCTCTGAAGATGACAGTCAAGCCCTGTGCCCTGAATGTCATCATGTACAGCCAAAGTGCCTACCATCACCTTCACTGTTGAGGACATGCTCCTCAAAGACAATAAACATGATCGACCCATGTGTATTATACTGGATATATAGGCTCGACATGTATTGATAGGATACAGGTTGATCCAGGGTCTGCACTGAGCATTATCCCTAAAAGACTCCTCTACTTTCTTTGGATACCGCTAAGTAGATTGTCAACAATGACTACTATGATATATGGTTTCAATGCCGGTAGTAGTCATCCATTGGGAAAGATTCGGCTTCGCTGTTGAATTGGGGATTTAAAATCAGAAGTAACGTGTTACGTCATCGATGCTAACACGTTATACAATCTACTGCTAGGGCGACCTTGGATTCACGCTAATTGGATCGTTCTTTCTACTCTGCATAAGTGCTTCAAGTACGTTGATGATAATGCAACGGTGCAAACAGTGTTTGCTGAAAAAGCAACCATTCAAGGGGGTAGAAAACTACTTTACTAACGCTCTCCTCTACCAGGAAGCCAACAAAGTAACAAAAGAATCTTTGCCTGAAGATGTCAATAGCGGTAATGAAGCAGATTCAGAGCCAGAAGAAAACATGCCAGCTACTTTTGCTTTCAAACCAATTGTAGTATATTTAAATGATCCTAAATGTAACAATCCCATTGAGGATGATGGCGAATGGGTGATTAATGAGAGTATCACTTTTGATTATCATGCAAGTGTTGATTTGTTAAATCTACAGATGATACCTCCCTACATATGCCCTTGTCCATGTTAAGCATGACAAGTACACCTGTAGAGAATAGTGAAGGATTTGTCTTTGTGGTCCCTCCATCCAAGAAGAATCAATCACTGAAAGTATTTGGTAGGGTTCAACCTGAATTTCTGCAGTTACAGACTCGGTTCAGATTCAGAGCCCCCGCAATTAATCCATTATGCATGATCAACACATCATATGATGAGAAGAATGAGGAATGATCCACAGTGTGGGAATGGCTTGAAGTCTCGAAAGGGACGACGTGGTTTTCTATGAACCTTCGTACCGAAAGGGAACCCAGTAGATTATTATGATAAAAACACGCAGGCGGTTGGGATATATTAC
The DNA here is from genome assembly GCA_038442645.1 of Agave tequilana. Taxonomy (NCBI): domain Eukaryota; kingdom Viridiplantae; phylum Streptophyta; class Magnoliopsida; order Asparagales; family Asparagaceae; genus Agave; species Agave tequilana. Next base: position 81,001 of record JAVJIF010016099.1, read on the forward strand.
ACCACCCGCTTGATCTCTGTCTGAAGGAGATGAATATCTCCCATCGCTTTCCTCCAGCTCATTTGAGTGGGAATCAGATGTCAGTGTGGGGGTGATCTTCAAAAACCTCTTTGTCAGTATGACTTTAATCAGTCAACTGGAGCAGGATAAGGTTATTGAAACATTTGACATTGAGCCATGGGCCCAGCAACTCGATCTCCAGTGGGAGAAGCGATTTGAACAACGTGAACCGCCCACTGAAGACAGGGTAATCCAAGTTGATGTAGGTAGTCAAGCTCACTTTAAACCCATCTCTATAAGTGAAAGCTTATCATCTACAGAAAGAGAAGAATTGATAGCTCTTATACGAAAGTATATCAATGTCTTTGCATGGAGTTACGAAGATATGCACAGTCTTGATCCGCAAATAGCCACACATCGATTAAACATTAAGCGTGACGCCAAGCCAGTGTGAAATAACAGCAACGACGGTTTCGTCCTGACATCATGGAAGCTATTGAAGTTGAGGTCCATAAACTCATTAATGTGCTCCATAAACTCATCGAATGTGGCTTCATTCGTAAGGAGCAGCACTCAGACTGGGTTGCTAACATTGTCCCCGTTCTTAAGAAGAATGAAAAGATCCGAGTCTCTATTGACTACCGCGACCTTAATGCAACCTACTCTAAAGACGAGTTTCCACTGCCCATCACTGACGTCATGATTGACAACACCTGTGACTTTGAGAGAATGTCTTTTATGGATGGCTTCTCGGTACAGCCAGATCAAGATGTACTCAGAAGACGAAAAGCATACTTCATTTCGGACACCGTTGGAGGTGTACTGTTATATTGTTATGTCCTTTGGGCTAAAGAATGCTGGAGCAACCTACCAACGTGCATTGAGCACGATTTTTCATAACCACCTCCGGAAATGGTGCCATATATGTCAACGACATTCTATCAAAAGTCGCGATAAAAATGAACATCTTCGTGACTTAAAAAACATGTTCAATATAATGCGGGCTCATCAGCTCAAAATGAACCTAACAAAGTCTTTCCTTGGTGTTTCAAGTAGCAAATTCTTAGGGTTCATTGTCACATCGAAAGGAATCCATCTTGATCCGGACAAGGTCAAATCTATTCAGAGTATGCAACCACCTATGAATCTCAAGGAACTTAATAGTCTGCAAGGTAGGTTGGCTTATATCCGAAGATTCATTGTAAATCTTTTGGTCGTTATCAACCATTCACTCGGCTTATGAAAAAAGCGTCTCTTTTTATGGGATAAAGCTTGCCAGAAGGATTTCAAGGATATTAAAGAATACCCCACCAAGTCTCCAATCCTGGTAGCTCCCACATCAAGAAAACCATTCTTGCTCTATGTAAGAGCTATGGACCATTCTTTGGGTACTCTGCTAGCCCAAAAGAATAACGAAGGTCATGAACAGGTCATTTACTATCTGAGCAGGATCCTGATAGGAGCTGGGTATAATCCTATTGAGAAGAAATGTTTAGCTCTTGTCTTCGCCGTTCAAAAGACGCGACATTACTTGGTTGGCCAAACCATACATGTCATTTTCAGAGTTAATCCTTTGTGTATCCTCATGACAAACTAGGATCACTGAATTCAAGGTTAGCTAAATGGGCCATCCTCCTATCCCAACATGACATGCTCTTTGTCCTCAAAAGACGATCAGGGGTCATGCCCTTGCAGACTTTCTGGTAGCTCATCCTGTTCCGAAGAGTTCAAAACTTCATGAAGATATTTCAGATGAGGTTTTCAAAATCAATATGACCTCAGAGGATGAGGTGTGGCAGATGTTCTTTGATGGAGCATCAAGAACAGGCCCCAAAGCCAAGATAATCGCTGGTGTGGGGTGGTATTTGTCTCACCACAAATCACGTCCTTCCTCGGGCATTTTCATTAACAACGCCTTGCTCTAACAACATAGCAGGGTATAATGCCCTGCTTATTGGTCTCCAGCTCGCTCATGAAATGGGGGTACGATATCTTGAGTCTTATGGTGAGTCAAAGATGATCGTCAATCAGGTCAAAGGAGAATATGAGGTTCGACATGAGGACTTGGTACCTTATTACCATGCAGTCATCGAAATGGCCAATTCATTTGATGGCTTTTACATCGGTCATGTATCTCGTCCCCAAAATACTAAGGCAGATGCTTTCAGTGTTCTAAATGGCGGCCACAGGGGCTACATCGGCGAGAAAATTTATCGGAGATGGGATATATCGGGGATATTTTCAAAAATCGGATGTCAAAATCGGACTGTAAATATACATATCTTCTTGTCTTAAATCGCAACTCAATAAGACAATATATGCATAAATTATATAAATCTACATAAAACATCATACTTATATGTTTAAGATAAACTTAACTCGATAACTTACATTAAGCCTATGAATCCATAATCACTATCTAAGTGTAGAATCTTCAAAAATGGCACATTGGCACATCACTCGAATTACCCAAATACCTAACCTAGAAATTGGGTGTAAAACGCTATATCGGGTCCAAAATTGCCGAAATTGCGGCCGATATATCTGGTTCATGCCTATTTATCGGCAATTTTTGGATGAAAAATGCTATATCGGTTTGGATGTGCCAAATCATTGCGGCTAGGTGCCGTAAACGCAATATCGGCGCAATATCGGGGTTATATCGGGGATATTTAGAACACTGGATGCTTTAGCAGTTATGTTGGCCTCACTTATTGATGCAACTTATCATCTTATGGTGGCCGCTCAACGCCTCTTCTGCCCGAAGTATGCGTTGGAAACTAATAAAGTCTATACGACCTCAACAGGCTTCGAGCCTAGAGATTGGCGGTTTCCCATGATTGACTATGCTTTGCATGATATATTATCGGATGACCCTAAGGAAGCAGCTTCTATCCAACGAAGGTCTCTCAACTGTTACTACGACCCAGTAGTAAAGACACTCTACTACCGCTCATATGACAGTGTCTTGCTCCGTTGCCTATCTAACTCTAAAGCACAAGAAGTACTTAAAGAGGCACACGATAGTATATGTGAGGCTCATCAAGCAGGTCCGAAGCTCAAAGATCGATTGAACAGACTCGGCTATTATTGGCCAACCATAATAGCTGATGCGATCAAATATGCAAAAAACTGTAAAGCCTATCAAATCCACACAGACTTCATACACCAACCTCCGGAGCTACTTCACCCAACTCTTGCTTCATGGATATTTGAAGCATGGGAAATCGATGTCATAGGACCTATCAGCCCCCCCGTTGACGAAAGGTCATCGGTTCATCTTAGCGATAACCGACTACTTCTCAAAGTGGGCGAAGCAATACCACTTATTGAAGTCAAAACTTCCAACGTGGTTAACTTCATTAAAGACCATATCCTCCATCGATTTGGTGTCCCTAGGAGGATTATTTATGACAAAGGTCCCCAGTTTGCAAGCCAAGTATTCTATCAGTTCTGCGACAAGTACTAAATTCAGAATGTGGTTTCAAACGCTTATAACCCTACTGCCAACGATTAGCAGAAGCATTCAACAAGACAATTATTAAGCTACTTAAGAAATTTATTTTATCAAGCCAACGTGATTGGAATGAGAAGCTCAGTGAATGTCTTTGGTCCTACCAAACTATGGTCCGAACCAACAGGTAACACGCCCTTTTTTTTCTGGTATATACAGGTGTGAAGCAGTCATACCTCTAGAGATCCATATGCCACCACTACACATCGCCTTAGAAACCAAGATGACTGAAGAAGACAACGATCGGCTACGCCTTCAAGAAATCGAAGCCCTAGACGAGAAACGACTACAAGCTCAACAATGCATTGAGTTGTACCAAGCTCGAATCTTGAAAGCCTTTAATAAGAAGGTTAAAGAAAGGGTATCCAGAAAGGAGATTTGGTTTTAGCCGTCAGACGACCTATGGTCATAACACACAAAACCAAGGGCAAATTCCAACCCAAATGGGAAGGGTCATTCGTGATAGAAATAGTCTACTCAAAGAGGGCTACCGTCTAGCAAATCCAGATGACGATACACTCATGATGCCGGTTAATGGAAAATTCCTAAAGAAGTACTATCCTTGATCACATTAACACCCACATCTAATTAAATAAGTACTCCTTATGATTATGTTAACATTAAACCTCTGGTCATTCAAATTAGGATCACTTGATTGTTTCTTCTTCCTCAAAGGTGTATCTTTTACCCCCAAGCAGAATTGACTTCGATTTTACTCTTGATCAGTCAAAGATGATATTCCAGCAGAGAATGCCAAGCTACCTATCTCATTCCCCACAGAGTTCTTTTTACCTTTTTAATCCCCAATTGATTTTAGAGTTTATCAGCGGGCATGTAAGTGTCCACTGCATATGATGCAATCCGAAGTCTTCAGTAAATGAGACTAGAGGAAAATATTGGCTTTTAAGTTCAATATAAACTCTCAACAATTCATCATGCTGAGGGGAATAGCATGGCTAGCCCAACTCAAATGGTGATTGGTAAAGGCATATCAAATCCGTTGACAACTGAGGATTTGCTAAAATCCTAAGGGACCTGATCCCATTTGATTCCCCTCCAAAATCTCTTACCAATTCCTGTCCATGGAATGGTAGGACCACACAAAACAATATTCATTTCCCCAACAAAGAGAATCAGAAGTCAAACCTATATGTAACATTAAACCTCTGATAATGAGACTCTAATATATTCCCCAACGGATAAAATCAACATCCCCTGCGAAAGATTCTAATTTTTCATGGTGGATCAAACTTCACTTGTCATTTTCTTCCATAGAATGACAGACCCACTTAAAGTCACGTAAATCACAAGGCAATTTCTGTCATGTTAACAATAAACTCTGAATAGTGGACTCAGAATCAAGCTGTTTATCTATAAGAGATCCCTGAACAGTCAATTTACAACCTAATTCTTTATTCTAACTCAAGATAAAAAATTCTTGCTATTTTTATTCAGTCTCTAAGTCGGTCATGTCTAGTCAATCACCTCTAAACTGAAGAGTCCCGATCTTCAGTCCAGTAGGGACTTTTCATTCTTGCCACTATGTCCGGTTCGTCACCTCTGAATGGCAGAATTCTAAACTTGGCGGCATCTCAATCGGTCACGTCCAGCTTATCACCTCTGAACCGAAGATAGCCAGGTTTCCTCTTTATACCGTCATGTCCAGTTATCACCTCTGAACGATAGGCCTATGAATTTGGTAGTCTCTGAACGGTCATGTCCAGTTCGCCACCTCTGAACCAATCAGATCCTGAACTTCATCCTTAGTCCTTCGTGGGCTTCCTTTTGCTATCATGTTAACATTAAATCTTTGAATAGCGGATTGTGAGCCTGGTATCTCTTAGTTGGTCATGTCCAGTCAATCACCTCAGAACCAACAGGTGCCCAATTCAATTCACCATTGCAATCCCTTGTGAGCTAGCTGCCAAGTTAACACGACTACCTCTGGCAGCGGATTTAGAATTTAGTGTGTCTTAGTCTATCATGTCCAATCAATAACCTCTGAATAGACGGGTCCCTAAAACTGGGTTCACCCTTTTTAAGCTTTGATGTTATGTCCAATTCATTACCATTGAACAACGAATGCTTTGAGATTAGCGGTTTCTCAATCGATCATGTCCAGTCTTATCACCTCTGAATTAACAGATAGCTAAGTCTCATTTCCCCTAGTCCAGTAGGGACTATTGTATTGTCGTCATGTCCAGTTTGTCACCTCTGAATGATAAAAATCCTAAGTCTGATAATCTTCAACCAGTCATGTCCAGTTTGTCACTTCTGAACTGGCAAATTCCAGACTTCACTATCGTGTTGTTGTGATGTCTAGTTCGTCACAACAAGCTCATATCCTGATGGTCTTTAATATGTTATGTTAATATTTAACTCTGAACAGAAAGATCATCAAGTTTGTTTCATTTCCTTTTTCATCCCCAATAAGATTTGAATCGATTTTTTGAAATTTAAACTTATTGGTGGTAATTTATCAAATAACTAATTCTATCACATTTTCAACCTCTGAATAGATTAGTTAATATTCTTATGGTATAAGCTGGGAGTTATACCATTATCTTGATTCTCTTGAAAACTAAATTTAAGCCTAAAACTACTACAAACTCAGGAGATAAAAGAAAGCAGGGACATGACAGACGAGTCAAATAATTTTTTTATTGATTCAAAGAAAGAGAGAAAAAAAGATACAAGGGTTACAAGCTACGATTGTATTTCGTAGGACTTAATCCATTCTTCAAATGTGGCCAGCTTATTCTCTCTTTTCAACAGCTCTGATAAAATCCTGCGACCTCAGCTCAGCTTCGTTGAAGTTCGCCATTTGGGACAAGCGAGCCTCGATCTCCGCCAGAGTTGCCCTCTTCGCCAACTCCTATTGCCGGACTTCATCATTCTGGGCATTGAGCTGCTCCAACCGAGTGATCTCTTCAAGACGCACCAGTTCAGTCTTAGACAAGAAAAGATTGGCCCTCTTGATCATCTCTTTGGCCTTTTCGATCTTATCCTCAGCATTGAGAAGAGCGCTGTTGGAGGCATCGATAACGTCGCCAATCTCTACTTTTCTACCCTCCAAGGACTTTAAGTCCAGAGATACCACCTCAGCTGCTTCATGTGTCTCCAGGTGAGCTTTCTGCATCTAAACCATGAGACATTTAAGCTCTTCATCTACTAATAGAGTCAAGTCTGAGCTGCTAAGGCAACGCCACTCACCCATGTCCCTCTCGAAGTTCTCAACCAACAGCTCCAAGGAAGCAGCTTGGTCATCTCCTCCAAAATCTCAGATAATCTCGATATTATGAGAGAGGATCACCTTCAGAGCTGCAAATGAAGTGGTTGAGCCCTTCAAAATCAAGGTAATGGATCTCTTCAAGCTCTAATAAAAGCTGTCAACTATTTCTGCCATAATTCCTTCTCAGCTTCGGTTACTCCCGGCGAGCAAGTAATCCCCAAAGGGAACCCTCCACCGGCTTAGTGGTCACAAAGTAGAGGAAATGGTACAAACAATCATCTGAGATGGAGAGGGAATAGCTGACAATCGAGAGGGGAGTCTTCATCGACACCAGTACACCGGCCATGAGAGAAGTAGGATAGGTGACTACCCCAGAAAGAAATGGCTCAACGATCAACGTTGGAGATGTCGGGCTTGTGATCACCCTGAGATTGGTCGTCACCAAAGCTGGCGACAGCGCGAAAGTCGCTGTCATCTTACTAGCTGATTAAAGTCGAGATGCAATTTGTTCTGTCGATGACATGGGAGGAGGAACAACCCTCGTCTCCTCAGTCGTTGTAAGGTCACCAATAGGCTCCGGCTGGTAAGAGGGCAAGTCATAATACAGGGCATCAAACTCCGCAGCATCTAGCATAGCCGAGGTACTTGTCTCCTCCCCAACCTCCTCTGAAAGACCCGCCGGCTACTTCAAAGTTGATGTTGTTGGCCCAAGGTTACAATCACCCGGTTTTATGGTTTTGATAACAATAAAGCATATGTGGTCATTTGTACTAAACAAGTTCAATTATTTTAGTATATTTCAGGGTTTTAAGAATTTAAAGAGTTTTCTTCCTCTAAAGGAAAGTGTTGAAGACTCAAGAAGATTCAAATATGCGATTAAAAGCTCAAAGCACTCGACGTCACTAATAGAGAAGCCCCATTGAAGATCTTGTAGTCACCTAGAGCCTTGTAAGATATTAGTTTATTAAAGTGTAGAATATAGTAGTGATGCTCAAGAAGTTACACACACAAATACACGATTTCAAAAATATAAGTTTTGGTAGTATTGGTATTTTGCATGTTTGGTTTTGATACATGTCTCATAATTTTTTCAAATTTTATAACAAGTTTAGAACATGTATTTCATCACATATACATTGCTACATTACCTATAAACTAATACAAAATATTTAGAAAAATATTTGAAACTTAAAAGTTTTCATAAAAACTGTTTCAGGCCAGAACGGTCGACCGGTGCCTGATTGAGGCTAAACCTGCACACAAAATACGAAATTTTAGAACTTTTAATAAAAATGTGCAAGTGCTCAATTCTTACCGCTATAGCAAGTGGCTATGCGGGTCGTGATCCACAAGGAGGGTTTGCGATGGAAGCGTTCAAGGTTCTTTATTGAAATCTTTATGAAAACAAAACGAAAGTTCTTCTTTGTTTTAAAGAAATGAAATGAAAACGAGTTATGTTAAGGTTAGAGAGAAAATGGTAGAATGAGAAAGTGAAAAAGAATGGAGAATGACTATTTACAAAGAAATGGGAAGAAAGCGACTATGTACAAATGAGTTGGGAAAGAAGTGATTTGGAAGATATGGTGTTGGTGATTTAATTTACAGAAATAAAAGAAAAGAAAGAAGATGAAAGAAGTACTCACCTAGTTTGGTTGATGACTTACCTGGAACCCTTGCATGTTCTACCTTACTTTGGAGGCGTTCAACGCATAGGTCATAAGATTGAGCTCAGTCCCTGTTTGCATTATATCATCAAGCCTTGCAAGAATGAAGTGATACGGATCTTGAGGAGGAGAACGTCTTCATGAAGTATCGTTGGCACTCACAAAGGCTTTTGTATACTTATACTTCTGGATTCACTTGCAAGCTCATCAAAAATAAAAGAGGTAAAGTAGAAAGAGGAAGAAGAACAAAAGAAAATACGAAAATAACAAATGTTTACCTTTATTGCTTGCAGAAACAATGGAAGAAAGGAGGAGGGTACATCAGTGTCACTCTCAACATAAGCCTATCTCTCTTACTTACATGAATCTTCATCTAACCTAAGCTTACATACAATTACATAAAAAGAAAAGAAAAACCTAAACTACAAAGAATGAAACTAGGCTAAATCCTATCTCTGCATGGTCGTCCCATTTTCAGCGCAAAGACTGCCTTTTTATAGGCAAAAACCCAACATTCAGGATCCCGGGGAGATCGGGGGAGCAAACGCTCCCCCTAACTCCCCAACCAAGCCGCGAAAACGCGGCTTTGGCCACGTTTCCGCGGCCAGGGTGTGGCCAGGTGGCCACACCCTGTTGGTGGGTCGCCCTGGTTTCCTTCTGACTTTATCTGGAGTTGGATTTTCAGTTTGAGTCCGGGAGTGTGACGAAATGGCTTTTGATTCTTGGCTTTAACCGATCAATTCTGAGAGGATTCTTCTCAACCGATTTTCAACCTCTTGATTTTGCCCTGATTCTCTGAGCTCGAATTAACTCTGATTTAACTCAGAATTTTGGTGGGCTTTTGGGCTCATTTCTCTTCATCTCCTTAAGGAATGGGCCTGCAAATAAATTAAGCATTAATTAGAACAATGCAGATTTTATTCTATAATAAGTATGGAAATATGATACTAAATATGCAACATTAGCGACCAATCACCCCCATACCTATCTTTTGCTCGTCCTCGAGCAAACAACTAAACTATACTAAGGATTATTAGACCACTTTCGCAGGTCACGCGATTGCACTGAGCATGTGCAACAAGCCGTTAAACCTCTAGATTTTCCTTAGAGGACGAGTTTTATCTCGTGAGGGTTTTCAGCGGATTACACCCACAAAATCCATGAAGAAAGAGAAACAAAGAGTTAGTATTTTCGAAAAGCATTTTGAAAGGGAAAAATATTTGAAATATAATTGTATGATCTAAGCAATCTATAAGTTATAGGAAAACTGAATTTTCATTCTAAACTTAGTCTCTATTCAAAAATTTGTTATCAATCAAAGTAAGGAGTCAAATTGTACTTCTCATCTAGTCTATTATTTTACCTTAAGTCATATGCACCTTGTGACTGTGAAAATTTTGACTAGGGTTCATTAACTCTAACTCTTATGCCTTATTTATTTATATAAATATATTTTTTGATGGTATTATTCCTTAGTTCTATTAGGCTTTCTAATCTGCTCATGTAACGAGCGTTTAATCGATGACTCCCAAACCAAACGGTCTTAGGGCACCGGGTGAGAAAACACCCAAGGACTTAAGGACTCGAGCAAACAAGGCCACAAAACTAAGGATTTTATTATATGAACCACTTTTAGGCGTGAATACTTATGCTTTATTAGGCACAAATACCCAGCTTAATCAGAGGATTTTATATATATATTTTTTCAAACTTATCTAATCATCTTTCGCATAAATACTAAGGCTTGCTTAGGCCAAAGCACCTAGCTAATCAATAATTAGATTTGTTTATTTCTTTCTTTTTCTTTTTTTTTATTCTTCTTTTTTTTATAAGGCATAAGAATCTTTGTTTTTGAACCCTAAGTGTGTAAGTGTATGAAGTGTGCATATTTCATCAAGGTAAAGATCAAGACTAAATTACTTTGACAAATTATCTTCCTAACCCTAAAAATCAAACAAATAATCTTATTTTGACCAAGTATAAGAAATCCTAATTTGGATTTTCCTATTCCTTAAAATTAACTTAGTTTCTTACAAAAAATATGTCAAAATATTGTTTCTATTTTCAAAAAGTTTTTAAAAGTAAAGAAAATGTTAATATTTTTTTTTCTTTAATAAAAAGAAAAACCTAAGTTATGTTAGACCCTCCCCCACACCTATCTCATGCATTATCCTCAATGTATGAATTAATGCATAGATGCATGAAAAAGAAGAAGGGAAGGAAAATGTTACCTTAAGGTGGTGGTTCCGGTGGTGGTCTGATTGGTCCACGAAATGTGGCCCAATCAACTTTTCGTTGGGTTCGGAGGAACCCACCAGAATTTTCTTTAATATAACCCATTAAGATTGTGTATCCCTGAAGGATTTTTATTAAGTATTTGACCCCATCTAATTTCCAAATTCCATAACAAATTTCGGAGTCAAATTTGTCAACCACCTCGTCCCAGAATGGAGTGTGAAAAGTTAGAATGATTGACTTGGACTCAGGAAGTAAAGGAACTAATACCGACTCAGGAAGGTGACTTAAGTCAAGTAAAGGTTCAGGAGTCGAAATAGGTTCAGGAATTGGGTCCAAGTCAAGAAGTTAAAACTCAAGTCCACATTTATTTTCCAACAATGGAATGTGACTTAATATTGGTGATTCAAGTCCAGGAATGATAGGTGGGGGAAAAAACTGACTCTAAAATATTACTCAAGTTTGGTAACAAAACAGGAGTCAATATTGATTCAGAAAGTTAAACTGGATCACAGATTTGAGAATCTAGGTCACATATCTCATTGAGTTCAATATCAAAAAAATAAGAACTTACCAATTTGTCAATAGGATTTCAAAAGTGTAAAATTGGTCAAGTTCAATATGATCATCAAAAATAGGTAATTCAATTTCATGATGAATTGGCACAGGATCCAATGTTGACTCGGGAAAAAGATTGAAGTCAGGTGAAGACACCGGAGTCATTATGGAATCAGGAAGTAAATTGAATCACTAAGTTGAGATTCATGATCATATTCATTTTCAAGTTCGATTTCAGGAAAAGGATAACTTGCCAAACTGTCAATATTCTTTTCAAACTTGGAGTTTGGGCAAGTTCAAATGATTGTTCTGAAATAGAACCTTGATTTGCAAAACTACATGACTCTTCGGCTCTAACAGAATGGTTACCGACATCAGAACTGGCCAAACGGTGAGAATGTAAAGATTGGACCATCATATCTATGTCGTGATTACGAGCGTTTTGAGCCTGAGTCATGGCTTCAAGCATCTCTTCATAGGTGATATGTTCATTGTTGTGATGAAAAGATGAAGTGTTGTCTTGGAATTGGTGGTGGAATTGTGAGTCCATCAGATTTAGGGATTTGTGTTTGGACTCACGCATACTCATTTCCAAAATTGATAGTTTTCTATTTTGGACAGGTGGAACTGAGTATGAATCTTGGGAATATTGTAGACAAGGTGGAGAGGAGGACAAGTTGGTTGAAAATTAGACGGGGTAGGTGAATCCCCACGACTCTGTGAAGAGTTGAAATCATTATGGAAATTATAGTTATTAGATTGGGGACATGGTTATATTGATTCGGATAAGACCAATCCGGCACACTAGGTTGGTTAAAATTATGATATACCGGGTGGTAATATCAAAAATGAAGTCGGTGTGTAATATGGATTATTATTGAAGTTGGAAAAATTATTATTATAAGCCATATCACACAATAGAATACAACAAAAAGAAAGAAAAACAAACAAATAAACAAACAAAAAAAATTCTAACCTAAGTTAGGGTAGACCTATGACCTAGACGACTCCTAACTGATTAGACTGTCCACGGGAGGTTAATGCAGACTTTGACCACAAGCTAATCAGCCAGGTCAGGGAAGGTTGGTGGGAGGTTTTCCGTCAAAGACGTTCCTTAATTAAATAACCGCCAACCTTCGGGCTTTCGGCCCTTAATCCCTTTCCTAGACACTGATTTGGCAGGAGTCAAATTCAACACCTTTCCCCCTTAGGATAATCTCCTAATTGAGTCCGAGATGTCCCTAGGGCCAACGTCTACTCATTTTTAGTTAAGCTTGGGTTAGTGAGTGCTTGGATTCTGATTTGGGCTAAGGAAGGGTGATTAAATCCCACCTTATCTTGTTATGGGTTAGTGCCCTTAAGATAAGTTTGTGCAAGTGTACAAGATATGTAAATAAGATTCACTCAAAGCAATGAAGATCAACCAAGAGGTGAGTCCTATTCTACATGCAATGCGAACGTACCTTGCTCCAGCACTCTTCAACAGTAAAATAAAAGAATTGAAAAGACACGTGCCTAAAATGCAAACGTCTAATCAATTTTTTTATCTTTTTCAACAAGTATTTTACTGTTGGTTTATTAGCAGGCTTATGGTGATGGCATATAAGAAAAAAAAAATTGCAGAAAACTAGAATTTTGCAAGTCAAGCAGCCCTGCAAAAAACAACGTTAGTAGTCAACTCCTTTTTGCCGCGGATCTGCGGCTTGGGCCGCGGAAACGCGGCAAAGCAAAGGGTAATTGGTCTCTGCTTTCTAGAGCAGAAGCCCAATACCACTTATATGTTACTGCAATCTTAATTTCCTGCTTTGCTTGCCCTATAACCTGCAACAGAGAAGAAAGTTCGTTTTAGTTCTAAAAAATTTTCAATAAAAATCAGATTTCAATAAAAATGTTACCCTCCCGGCAACGGCGCCAAAATTTGATTGAGGCTAAACCTGCACACAAAATACGAAATTTCAGAACTTTTAATAAAAATGTGCAAGTGCTCAATTCTTACCGCTATAGCAAGTGGCTATGCGGGTCGTGATCCACAAGGAGGGTTTGCGATGGAAGCGTTCAAGGTTCTTTATTAAAATCTTATGAAAACAAAATGAAAGTTCTTCTTTGTTTTAAAGAATGAAAATGAAAACGAGTTATGTTAAGGTTAGAGAGAAAATGGTAGAATGAGAAAGGGGAAAAGAATGGAGAATGACTATTTACAAAGAAATGGGATAGAAAGCGACTATGTACAAATGAGTTGGGAAAGAATGATTTGGAAGATATGGTGTTGGTGATTTAATTTACAGAAATAAAAGAAAAGAAAGAAGATGAAAGAAGTACTCACCTAGTTTGGTTGATGACTTACCTGGAACCCTTGCATGTTCTACCTTGCTTTGGAGGCGTTCAACGCATAGGTCATAAGATCGAGCTCAGTCCCTGTTCGCATTATATCATCAAGCCTTGTAAGAATGAAGTGATACGGATCTTGAGGAGGAGAACGTCTTCATGAAGTATCGTTGGCACTCACAAAGGCTTTTGTATACTTATACTTCTGGATTCACTTGCAAGCTCATCAAAAACAAAAGAGGTAAAGTAGAAAGAGGAAGAAGAAAACAAAAGAAAATACGAACATACAAATGTTTACCTTTATTGCTTGCAGAAATAATGGAAGAAAGGAGGAGGGTACATCAGTGTCACTCTCAACATAAGCCTATCTCTCTTACTTACATGAATCTTCATCTAACCTAAGCTTACATACAAATTACATAAAAAGAAAAGAAAAACCTAAACTACAAAGAATGAAAAATAGGCTAAATCCTATCTCTGCATGGTCGTCCCATTTCAGCGCAAAGGCTGCCTTTTATAAGCAAAAAACCCAACATTCAGGATCCCGGGGAGATCGGGGGAGCAAACGCTCCCCCTAACTCCCCAACCAAGCCGCGGAAACGTGGCTTTGGCCGCGTTTCCGCGGCCAGGGTGTGGCCAGGTGGCCACACCCTGTGGTGGGTCGCCCTGGTTTCGCCTTCTGACTTTATCTGGAGTTGGATTTCAGGTTGAGTTCCGGGAGTGTGACGAAATGGCCTTTGATTCTTGGCTTTAACCGATCGATTCTGAGAGGATTCTTCTCAACCAGTTTTCAACCTCTTGATTTTGCCCTGATTCTCTGAGCTCGAATTAACTCTGATTTAACTCAGAATTTTGGTGGGCTTTTGGGCTCATTTCTCTTCATCTCCTTAAAAATGGGCCTGCAAATAAATTAAGCATTAATTAGAGACAATGCAGATTTTATTCTATAATAAGTATGGAAATATGATACTAAATATGCAACATTAGCGACCAATCAGTGCCCATTGCAGGCCAGAACGGTCGATCGCCGGTCGACCGGGCCTTTGGCCATGGGGCGTGTATGTTTGTGCACATTGTCGATCGACCGACCGGGTGACCGCTAACCCTTGAGGCCGACCGATTGGGACCGACTGAGAGACCTTAACTCTCGGTTAGGGTCGGTACCGGTCGACCGACCCGGTCGACCGACAGTTTAGTTTTCCATTTTGAACTACCGAGCGGTCGATGGCCCGGTTGACCAGAGCCAACGATTCTTTTATGTATGAGCTATCGGTCAATTGGGTGGTCGACCGAGAGCCTGTCAGTTGCTATAACGACTAATTTTTGAATCTGTTTTGGTTTTAATGGATTCCAACGGGCATTTTAGTTTTCAAGTGTCTAATCACGCCCCAAATGACCTGAATGATTTACAAATGATATTATTCATTGCCTATATATGGGTCATTGGTTTGATTTTAGAAAGAAAACTACACAAGTTTACATGTTTGCTTCAAAATAGAAAAGTTTTTCTAGCTTCTAATCTTCAAGTTTCTTTCATTCCAAAGCTATTTTCAGTTGATTTTAAAACTCTTCTATTCTTTCTAACTAAATTCATCTCTCACTTAACTTCTTGATCAACACTTCATATTCTACTTTATAGGAAATTGTAAGAGAGAGAGAGAGAGAGAGAGAGAGAGAGAGAGAGAGAGAGAGAGAGAGTTTATGATCTTGTTGGATCACCAAGAGCTTTGTAACCTCAATTGGCTTTATGCTACCTCTTGTGTAGAGGGTTAATGTGGGGAGTTGTATACTCCGGTCTTGTGTAAACCAAGTTGTGATTCCTTGTGTAGGTCCCTTTGTGAAAGATCCCTTAGAGGATAGTGAAATCCTTCATAGTGGTGAAGGCGGGGACGTAGAGCGGTGGCTCGAACCTCGAAAAAAATTCCTTTGTGTTTACGATTGCTTGTCTTGCTCTCTACTGCTTTCATTTTTTCATATTGTGTGATTGTTCATCTTGCATTCTGTAATTGCTTTCATTTCATCTCTTTCATTATCGGTCTATACTCATCTCATTAAGGAGGTAATTGAGCACTCAACTCATTATCTAGAGAATCAAAGAGGAGAAGTTCTAGAGCCCTTCACGGGGAATTCGACTTCAATTCTTATTTTAAGTAACCATTTGCATAATTCATCTTAAGTAGTTTAGAATAGCATTTGATTAGCGTAACACCAATCACCCTCCCTCTAGGTGTAATTAAATTTGTATTAGAGCCTTGGTCTCTAGTTTTTGGCTTAACAACCTTAGAGAAATTCCTAATACTAATCACTTCTTTCACAATTCATCTTCATCACTTTAGTAAAAAAAAGCTGAAGGTTAAGACCCCCAAGTTGTTGGCCTTAACTTTCCTATATGGAAGGTTAAGATGACGGTATTTTTGCAATCCTTAGGAAGCCGGGTTGCAAAGCAGTGACTAAACCCTTTAGTGTACCTATTGTGATGAGGACACTTGGTTCGACATTATCACTAAGGAGTTTGATGCAAATGCTAAGGCACACTATGCCTTACTTCAAGCTTTGAACGATGACAATATTGCTAGGGTCATCCATTGCAAATTCGCCTATGAGATTTGGACACACCTCGTAGTCACACACGAAGGAACGTCACAAGTTAAGAGAGAAAAAAAATGATCTCTTACGTCTCAATATGAAAATTTCACCATGCATGATAATGACACCATTAATGACATGGTAACAAGATTTACTAAAAATAACTAATGGTCTTGCTTCTTTAGGTGATGCCATTGACAATGATCAAAAAGTAAGGAAGGTCATTTGGCACTCCAACCTTATGGGAAGTCAAGGCTACTACATTGAAGGAGCTAAACGACAAAGAAGAGATGAACCTCATTGATCTTATAGGAAACCTTAAGACCCATGAAATGGAGAGGAATGCAAAGGAATAGATGGCACCACAAAAGAAGAAAGTGATCGCTTTCAAATCCACTCCACCATCTCTGACGATGATAATGAAGAAGAGGATGATGAAGAATTGTCCCTCCTAGTGAAAAATGCAAGGAGGATGTACAATAAGGCCAAATTTAATAATAGAAGAGATGGCAAGGGAAAGAAGACAAGAAAGGTCATATGCTTCAATTGCCGGAAGCCGGCCACATGGCTGCGGATTATCCGGAGATCAAGAGCAAACCTTCAACCTCCAAGAAGCTACAAAAAGAAGGCTCTCAAAGCCACTTGGGACTCGGAGAGTGAAAACGATGAAGAAGTGGATACGACACAGTGTGTTTCATGGAATGATAACACACCTAAGGTAACATTCGAACCGTCACTTGATGATAATGAATAACAATGGATGAATTAGGTGAGGCTTTTAAAGAGTGTCTAACAACTATGATTTTCTTAAAAAGAAGTATTTAAAATTGAAAAAAAATAAAACTCTTCAAAATAAAATTGTTATACTTTCAAAAAAAAAAAAAAGAGTTATCTTCCACAATCAATCACACAAAAATTTTGATGCATATAAACTTTCATGTAAAGCTAAATTTTCATTAATTAATAAAAATGAGATTTCTATTTTAAAAGATAAAATTAACTCTTTAGGAGATGTGTTAAAGAAATGTAAGTTTGATAAAGCTAGGTTGGAGGCAATATTCCTAAAAAACATACTCCAAAAAACATGTTCATATACACATGCTCATCACTACTACATATACCCACACTCTTAAATCACACAAAATACATATACGTCATGCTAGACACACTACACACACCAAGCATGTTCACACCGCACACACTCATCATACTTTCATATATGGTAGAGTTTATTCATGCACTTATTGGGGCCAAAAAGATCACTTAGCCAAAATTTTCTTTGATAGACTAAATGCATCTAATGATCACATTTGGGTTCAAAAAGCTAACATCATACGACCCAAGAAAATTTGGATACTTGATGTAGGTACAAACCAAGACTCCAAGACGTAGGAGTAGTGGTGGTATCTTGATAGGGTTGCTCAAGGCATATGACTTAGATATCACAATTTTGTAAGCCTATTAAGATACCATGAAGGTGGCACCGTCACCTTCGGAGATGATTCCAAAGAAAAAATTATCTGTATAGAGTAACATTAAAATTGGCTCATCTCCTTTAATTGAAATTATGTGTTTAGTTGATGGTCTCAAGCATAACCTCTTGAGTATTAGTCAACTTTGTGATAGAGATTTTAAAGTGGTTTATGATGATTTAGCTTGCAATTTTTTAGATAGACAAACCAATGCATGTGTGCTTTCTGATTTTCGTGAAAATAATGTGTACATGATTGATATGTCTAATCTACATTGCAATGCTACTTGTT